>CM069444.1:20410496-20473804 GCA_035610835.1 Ophiura sarsii
TCACATAATCCATGTACACAGTATACGTATTAAGAAGGGTTTTGTTATATACATTCAGTTTTTTTGTAATATTTTGAAAAGGAATGGTATGACTAAAGAACTATTACAATATAACATATTTATTATTGAATTTGCTTTCATTTGATACCAAACACGATATGGTTTGCTCAAATTTTCACAAAATCTGACCCCCCTGAACTTTGACCCCCCATTTCCCGCCTTTGTGCACCCGATTTTTTAGGTTGTCCACCCTAGAAGTGTTGTATAGGTCTTAATGGTTATCTGTATACCCACCAACCTTTTACAGCACGGGGGTACAGGGGGGATATAAATACTTGATTTGGCCCCCTAGGTAAAGAGCGAGAACAATAGGGAAACCAGTGGTGTACCCGGAAATTTGGAATTTGCTGACAAAAGCACTGTATTAAACTAGCTGACCAAATGCTCGGGCCCATCGGGCCCAATGGTAAATCCAAGTGTTCCAGAATTGAATGATGTTAACACATTATAGTACTTACAACCTAAAGTACATTTGTTCCCTTCTATAGGGTGTCTAAAAAAGTGGCCCATATACAACATTATTTGTTTTTGCCATGAAAAAAATATTTTAAAAAATTGCAAAATACTAGTAAGGGATCACGTCAAAACTCGACCGCCCGGCAACCGCCGGTTACGGCCGGTTCCGCCCGGTTCTCACAAAACGTGTCGTCTGTTATAATATACACACATAATGAGGTCAAATAGTAACACTCTGGTGAACACGACCGGTTGATAGTGCCTCGTCACACGTGTGAGCAATAACATCGTGAAGTAATGGGCTCTTTTAAGACTTAAAAGTCTCAGTTGACAACCAGTACAATACAGCTATTGATTTTCGCTGGGGTTGGCTTTTTCAATCTGTTTATAGCTCAATTAACTTTTTTAAATCAATACCGAAAGTCTATGAATGTTGTTTTTTTATAGAACGATTATAGAGAGAGCTATTATGACCGCAAAGTAACAGATTGATAGTGTAAATTGGTCAGATTACAGCATTAAGTCAACCGGCGGTTGTTCAGTGTTGCATGCGCGAATATTCATATACCAGTAAAACATTTGACCTGAAAAAACCGGGCGGAACCGCCCGTAACCGGTGGTCAACGGGCGGTCGAGTTTTGACGTCTCCCCTAATGATGTTCGGCAATCTTTTTTCTATCCATTTGGAGCTTCCGTTATCAAATTATGGCTCTACTCGGGCATGTTTAAATGCACTTTTGGCCACTTTTTGTGTGTGAAGATGTTCTTTTACTAGAATCGTCATGCAGTGTGTAATTGAACATAAACAATAAAATCAATAATAAATCTACATCCTATATGTTGATAGTTAGTTTAATTTGAACAAAAAACATATTTTCATCTATATTATCCATGATATACCATACAATATTTGAATCTCGGACGGTATTTTAAACAAACATTCACATATCCTAAAATCATAATCGGAATCACAAAGACAGTTTTTATTTTATTTGAAAGCCATTTTCTTGTACATAAGTGGCCAAAGTGCGATTCGCACTCTTGTTACTGGATTGATCATATCTCGATAGTTCGGTTGTGAAATTCAATGGGATAAAGTGTATATTATAGAGGACTAATATGGGTTACCACACCAACAGTCCGGTTTTATAAAACTAAAAAAAGACATGGGATGTAGTTCTAATTAATTTTCTAACTCATGGGGCACCTTTACAGACATCCTTTATACACTGTGTTGCTTGAGTAAAAAATAAAATTGTTTAAAAACTAACGAGTAATTTAATCACTGGGTACTTGAACAACACCGGTTATATAATTACTGGGTAATTGGACATAACACCGGTTGATTAAAACGATTAAACACGTGCTTTGTGTGTACGTGATCTCATTTTGTACTTGTAGCTGGGGAGCGCGCATGGTTTTTCGGTCCCGGTCTGCTGGCACAGGGAGCCATATACCAAAATGTTCCTTGATGTCTGTAGTATACAACCTAGGTGAACATCCTTGCCAACTCGGATGTTAAGTTGACCTTTGACCTCGATTAAGGGTCAAAGGTCAAATTTGTCCTTTGAAATTGGCACGTCGTACAACAAAATTTGGTAAAAATACCTAATTTATCATACAAATTGAAAAGAAGGTATGGCATAAACATTTAAAATCAATCTTAGACATCAAAAGTAAACAATTTTATAAATATTATTAAAAAAAACCACACTTTTGTGCTTTTTTGGTGCATTTTTTAAGTTTCAATATTTCATTTCATTTTTAAACAACCTTAATGGTCTTTTTTAGTTAATCTGTAACCTTATTTTACTTTTTGCATCTCTGCTTTTTTTTCTAAAAAAATAATTTTAAAGATTGAATGGGAGGATCACTGGTAAAGGCATCGTTAAAATGTTATTGATATTATTATGTAGTAGTAGTAGTAGTAGTGAAATCTCGCCTTAAAATAGGCGCACCCCTGATTAAACAGGGTAAATGTTCCTTAAAAGTTACACATAAAAGTACAAATAGTGTATTAGTCACTTATTCAGCAACATAATCCATTCACAAAAGTACATTGATTCACTTATTCAGCGACTTCAACCATTCACAAAGTTACAGGGTGTTTTTTTCAGCGACTTGAAAACGTAAAAGAAAATGCCAGAATGTCCGTCGTTTACAGGTGCACTGCGGGAGTGTGACTAGACTTCCATGAAGACTTCACTCCGGGGCAAAAGTTGACGTCCCACTGCAATAAGGGCATAGAAAAAATATACACACAACAGAAATTCACTTTTTCAGTGACAAGTTCATGACAGACGATATATACAAAATATTATTCCTGGGATGCTACTGGACAAGATTACAAAGTTGGATCCACTATTCCGCAATTTTTGCGGTGAACTTTCCAATGTTGTGACTGACACTCTTGGCCACAGTACGTAGCTTTTTTACACCGAGTGCATTTTCTCAGTTTCAGATTGCATTCCGTTGCCATACAGGACGGGTTGAAACAATTATTCACAGGATCTAGTTTGTCAGATGTAGAAGCAGGCTCGGTATCTTTAACAGCATCCGGTAGTTTTTCCTCTCGGGATGTGGGCGGGATATTTGACTGTGACACGGTAGATGCCGGTGTTTTGTCCTGTTCATCTTCAATGCCATTAACATCATGTCCACTCGTTGTCAATCCGGCAGTGGATGGGGAATTTTTGTCACTCGTAGATTTACGCCTTGGCTAATTTGACCTTTTAGACCCGCGTCCAAAAGAACCGAAAATTGCGAAATATTTATTCATATCATGAAAATCACATTTTTGGGGGAAAATCACATTTGTTGGCACTTTTTGGTCTTTAACTCAAAAAATAATCGATTATTCAAAATGGGGGAATGTTATCAGGATTATCATAAAACTAGTATGACAAAATTTAACAAAATATATTTTGAGTTATCTTTTCCAAACCTAAAATGGGTCAATAAACGTGTTTTTTATAATTTTTTCCAAAATGGTCAATTTCATTATCATGCATAGAAAATAATAGGCATTTGTTGCCAGATAAGTGAATAGACAATTAACGCATAAGAGGTTAAGGTAGTGGTAGCATTTGACTACAACCAGATTATTTATTTCGTGACCTTTGTTTGATCACCCACATTGGCAATAGTTATCCACATCAACAGCAATTATACATATCATGATGCCAAGTAGCATTGACTTGAAATGTTTTACCTGTAAAAGTTATTTGTGCCCTCGCCATGTAAATGACGATGGACTTCATGTACGGTGTAATATGTTAAATATCCCGCGAAATCTGCTGTTGAAGTTTTAAGCTATCCAATTTTACTTTTTAACATGTCATTACGACTTTAGTTTGTCCTTACGGCCAATTTTCCCACTATAATGACCTTTCTACTTCGGACAATTTTTTCCCATACAGTTATCACATAACCGTCCAATAATATTATCCTTTTCATCTTTCCTGACAATTACTATTAATTTTCACAATTTTAATCTGAAATGTTGACATCTTGAGGCCTAAACACCCCCATGAGCAAAACCGCCCCTGCACCAAGCCTGGTGCCATGACCACGCCTGGTCCCAACCCAATATACCACGCCTGGTACACAACACCATATACCATGCCTGGTACACAACTCCCTATTACCATGCCTGGTACACACTCCATATTACCACGCCTGGTACACAACTCCATATTACCATCCTGGACACAACTCCATATTACCAAGCCTGGTACACACCCCGATTACCATGCCTGGTACACAACCCGATACCACGCCTGGTACACAACTCCGAAATACCACGCCTGGACACCGACAATGCATAATGGTAGGCTGAACGCACTACTGATTGCCCTGCTTGCGAATCAGCATTTGATACAAGGGAGTGGAGGGTGGGTTTTCTTCACCAACTGATAAGGGTGACCGATCTGGTTGTAGTCAAATGGTATAATGAGCAATGTGGCGTCAGCCCAAGACATTGGCGGGAAAGGCTGCCCTCTGACATGACCAGGGAGCAAAGGTCATATTCAACTTCCTGTCACCAAATTAGTCCTCCTCGTAGTCCGTCGGAAAACTTTATTGTTGCCAGATAAGTGAATAGACAATTAACGCATAAGAGGTTAAGGTAGTGGTAGCATTTGACTACAACCAGATTATTTATTTCGTGACCTTTGTTTGATCACCCACATTGGCAATAGTTATCCACATCAACAGCAATTATACATATCATGATGCCAAGTAGCATTGACTTGAAATGTTTTACCTGTAAAAGTTATTTGTGCCCTCGCCATGTAAATGACGATGGACTTCATGTACGGTGTAATATGTTAAATATCCCGCGAAATCTGCTGTTGAAGTTTTAAGCTATCCAATTTTACTTTTTAACATGTCATTACGACTTTAGTTTGTCCTTACGGCCAATTTTCCCACTATAATGACCTTTCTACTTCGGACAATTTTTTCCCATACAGTTATCACATAACCGTCCAATAATATTATCCTTTTCATCTTTCCTGACAATTACTATTAATTTTCACAATTTTAATCTGAAATGTTGACATCTTGAGGCCTAAACACCCCAACAAGGAAACCATCCAGGAGACTTGCCCCAACAAGACCCCCCCCCTCCCCCCCCCCCCCCCCCCCCCCCCCCTCAATCATAATTTTTTTTATAATTTTTTTTTATTTAAATTTTTTAAATTTTTATTATTATTATTATTATTATTATTATTATTATATTTTTTATTTTTTTTTAAATTTATTATTATTATTATTATTATTTTTAAAATATTTTTAACCGGCATGTTATGCCACATAGACCCCCGAGTTATCATCCTCAAAAGATGGTGGACAGCCAGACTCGTGGTACCATTTATGGATGGCTGAATAAAATCGACTGACTCACAAGGTTGATTTTTTAATTTTAGTACCACCTGACCCCACTCGTTCAAGCCCAAATTTCTATCCTCACCGACTATTGCCCTCACCTCCCCTATCCAATAGTGACGCAAAGTCGACATAATCCTCGCACAATTGTTCTCTTTTATATGCTGCGTAGACCCTCGTCTAAGGGGCTACATACAGAAGAGAGAGATGATATAGGACTCAAATTAGGGAGGTTTTGAAATGGTTGCTGCACCTGTAGGCCTTATTTTATCTTACCAACTCCCGTTTTTTCCCTTGCGATATTGTCATGCCTGGACGCTGTTTACCTTTTTCTTTAAACCAGATTATATTATTACTGTTGAGAAATAGTTTTATTTAAAAAGCAATTTAGATAAGAGGGCGGCACGCTTTGACACTTAAACGGATCCTGCCATGCCTGACATAAACGGTGATGATTTATCGATCACGCTAGCATCAATATAACAATATCCCGTGATCACTATTGAAACATTGCGTGTGCCAGTAACACAGTGATTGAGATTATAACGATTTCAGAGACGCCAGACAAAGGTGACAACAAATGATTGTTGGTCTGTATAGAATCTATTGTTATAAGAAATGGACGTTCAGCCGGGTTTGTACGTCTTATTGACTGTTGTTGTTGAAGTTGTTGTAAATGTAGATTTACAACATCCTCAACGACAGGGCTGTTGAAGCCCAAAGAGGCCTGATTATCATTCATATTTAGCTCACCAGCTTGCTGCGTACTTCTCCTCACATTGTGCAATCCTCCATTACAACAAATTGAAGACAAACCGGCGGTATATCGGCTGGCATTTCTTCACACACACTCGTAGTTGGTCTCGACTTGAGTCGCCCTTGTTATTGTTCTACACCCGCACACGAGGTACCGGAAGTGGCACAACACCTGGGATAAATATAAGTGGCCCCGCACTCTGCATACCATCTTGTGATGCATTACCTGCACTGCAACGCATTCGATTATCCAGCGCTTGGTCCTTGTGAACTTGTGCTTGTTGTGAGCCCCGTCGCTGCCTGTTGACGGCCTTGTTATTGTCCGACTGCAAGGCCGACAGATAAATGACGGTCTTGCGCCCGAGTTTGGCGAGCAGGCCTTCCGTTTCTTGCCACGGCCCCTTGCCATATTATTGAGAGTTTGCTATGAGAGGGGCACACCGTAAACGTACTTCTTTAATAATTCTTTGCTTACCAAAAATCCAACGCCAAACCAGAAAACCGTTGTTCGAAACGATATAACTGTAAAACCAAAGACACGGTGTAGCTACATTTTGTAGAACTAGTAGTAGCTAATAACTCAGACCGTAAACATGGAGAAATTATAGTTCAAACCACAGCAAAGGAAAACCAAGCTGCTAAATAACGATGTCTGTTTTGTTTCTTCACCAACTGATAAGGGTGACCGATCTGGTTGTAGTCAAATGGTATAATGAGCAATGTGGCGTCAGCCCAAGACATTGGCGGGAAAGGCTGCCCTCTGACATGACCAGGGAGCAAAGGTCATATTCAACTTCCTGTCACCAAATTAGTCCTCCTCGTAGTCCGTCGGAAAACTTTAATACGACGGGTATTAAACAAATTATAAATATTTTAAAAATATTTATAATTCATTATCATGGTTGGATTCATTGAACCCTTTTCTGCAAAAAACTGTATACGTTTATAAGATTAAATGAAAATTGAAGAAGTTACGGCAGTTTTACGGAGGCTGTACCTGAGAGTCCACACCCCCCTTAAGTTACCCGTCATTGGTGCACTCGGCCGATACTCTTCCCCGTGTTGAAATGTAAAATGTGAAAAAGAAATTGTGACTTTACCTTACATTTTGGATTGTCACTTCTTCAATATTCAACCGATATTTCATATTAAAGAAGATAAATTTCTCAACACATTTATAATTTACTATTTTTAGGTAGGATATATATTTTTAGAGTTAAAAGTCCATTTATTACCTGTATAGTTACTTTGTTTGATGACTGTACTTCGGCATACATACAATCATCAGAAAAAGTAACTATACAGGTAATAAATTGGCTTCTAACTCTTAAAATATATATCGTACCTAAAAATATTAAATCATAAATTTGTTTGGAAATTCGTCTTATTTAATACGAGATATTGCACGCTAGGATCGGGTGATTATTGAGGAAATGGCTCTAAAAATGTAAGGAGAAGTCCGATTTTCATTTTCACATTTTTATTTTCTACACGCGGACCAATCTACGGGTACCTTATCGATTACCGGTAGTGCAATTGGGGGATGCATGCGCTGAGCATGTTAGACAGTCGGCCGCATTGTTCCGATGGATCAATACGCCACACACACGCTACCTGTCATTCCCTCCCCCGTGTTGAAATGTAAAATGTGAATTTGAAATTGTGACTTTACCTTACATTTTGGATTGTCGCTTCTAAATATTCAACAGATCCTAGCGTGCAATATTTCATATTAAAGAAGATAAATTTCTCAACAACTTTATCATTTAATATTTCTAGGTAGTATATATATTTTTAGAGTTAAAAGCACTTTTATTACCTGTATATATACTTTTTTTGATGACGGTAGTTGAATACAGTATGCTAAGACGAATGGATGGACTTACGAGCCAATAGCTGCATAACGGAGTCAATATTCCTGAAACGAACTCGCGTCTGTTTTCTTCAAAATCATTAATGATCAATGGGAATCAAAATCGAGGTGGCAACTCAATTCAAAACTACGCAAAGACACGCGTTAATGGGTTCGCTATGAATTCAATAGAGTACCGTTGCTAGAATAGTACAAAATGCACTTAATTTAAGAATTGACACTTTCTTTTGCTTGATTAAAGCTAATTAACACACGATTTTGATTTGCCAACATCGATATTCTTATCAAGGAGACAATACCACACATGACTATACCAATCGCATGCTCCAACACGATGGGTATCACGAAATGTCTTATGGGAAGCACTTTTCTCGTACCATCTAGCATGTATTTAGACCTGGCGCTTATCAATTAATAAACTCTACTGCTGTAAACAACGGTCGTATCATGATTACTCTCCACCTCATGTCTTCAATGGAGCTTTTGAAAAACAATTCATACACCTACATGAGGGATAAGAAGAAGATAATAATAACACGCACTTTTAAGCGCCTTACTTTTAGAAACTACAAAACTCAAGGCGCTTTACAATGACTAAAACAATATACAGAGCAATATTATAGTGTACAAAAGGATAAAATACATCAAAATATGTAACGCAAACCAAAAAACCATCATAAAAAGTACCGGAGTACCTAAGTTACAAATTACATTATTAAACAGACCTGACAAATATATGAAACATAATTAAGCATCAACGGTAAAATTGGCATGTTGTATATACAAAAACCAACGGGGAAAAAACCACAAAATGTTTAAAATGGCAGAGATCAAAACGTATTGCACGGGACAAATATATAAAAAGCTGAAAAGACCTGGCAAATATGTGAAACATAATTAAGCATCAACGGTAAAATTGGCATGTTGTATATACAAAATCCAACGGGATAAAACAATTTATTTAAAATGGTCAGAGATCCAAACGTATTGCACGGGCAAATATATAAAAAGCCGAAAATAGCACCAAAACAAACGTGAAATACTGAGTGGATTAACCTAACTCTACTACACCACACAGCAACTGGGCGGAAAACATGTTTTTATAACCCGGCGTGCAGGTTTTTGGGCTACAAAACGGACCCACGCTATATAACGAGGCGAATACACTCGCCTCGTGTCGACTGACAGACGTGGTGTAGTGGCTAGGATCTGGGCCCGGGTACTGGAGGTCCGTGGTTCAAATCCCGGGGGTGCCGGGGTGACCTTTTTGGTGAATTTTGGGGGTGGGAAAAGAAATCTGTTGCTGTGTGGTGAAATAGAGTTAGGGTTAATGACACGAAATAACAAAAAGCAGAAAACAGAGGAACAATAATAAAACTGGTTATGGTGATCCAAACGTATTGCACATGGAAGAACGACTAACAGTCCGTGACATACTATTTGAATCACCTGCACCGTCAGAATTGTGAACAATGTATATGCAGCAATATTAAAAAGAGAGTTCAGATAATCAGTAGTCCAGATTTAAATGACCAAATTGAATAAGTACATGTATGTCTTAAGCAGCGATTTGAACTCCTGAATTGAAGCAGCTTTGCGAATGTTCAACATGTTCAAAGGGAGATCGTTCCACAATCTGGGGCCTGCGATGGAGAAAGCCCGATCCCCGAAAGTCTTTGTCGTGCTTTGTCGTGATAAGAAGGGCCGTCGCTCAACCTGGTGATGTCAATCTTAACATTTAACATGGCGCCTATCTATATTTAGCGACTACGCGCGATGCGAGCGAACATTTGCCTTTGCAATATTGGCTCAAAATATGGCAACCTTTAATTGACAATTATAGCTGTATTACTTGGCCCGATTTGCCATATTTTCGCAAAGAAGTGTCAATTCTACCTATAAAACTATTTCCCCCCGTAAATGCGGAGGAAGGAAACTTTATTACATTGAATATTGATGTACAATAATCCATGCACGGGCACCGCGGATTTACCCCACGACGGCCCTGGGAATAAGCATCGTCAATGGAATAAGAACGTTATGGTATTCTAAATCTTAGTTGAAAAGGAGAGGATGCCAAGAGGAGGGATAGCACAATCGGATTTACCGATTTATGTAGGAATCATTGTTTTTTAGTTTGAGTAGGCATGTCAGAAAATTACTGCTTCAGAATCCTGAATCTTTGCCTTAAGAATGCCTAAATCCCATAAGCTTCCAGGGGCCAGAGGCCCTAAGGCGGGTCCCTGGACCTGTGGTTGTTACCTAATAGGGATCATTTTCTTTTACTTAGTAGGCATAAGCATGTGCCAAAATTACTGCTTTTGCTTCAGAATGCTGAATCTTTGCCTTACAAATGCCTAAAACCCAAGAGCTTCGCCCCGTGACCCCACCTGCGGGTGTGAATGTTGTTTAACCCTCGTCCTCCTCTTCAGACGTTTTTATAACACTGGTAACTAAGGGGAGGGGATTACCACCACACACCATAAAGATATTCAAACAGAGGTGCAGAGTATGCTTCTTTTGGTACCATGGTATAATAGCTAGAGGTCCCCTCTTTTCAGACATACATAAACAAGTACAAACATCCCACACATGACGTCACAATGACGTCACGAAACATGGCCGACCTCAAAATACAGTTGTTTTCATCTGTACAGTGAGATAAAGGCCAAGATTGTTTTTAGTTCGTACTATAGGCATGTGAGAAAATGTCAGAATCACTGCTTTAGAATGCTGAATCGTTGCTTTAAAAATGCCTGAAACCCAAGAGCTTCCAGTGGCCAGTGGCCTAAGGCGGGCCCCTGAAGTTTGCACATTTTTTGTTTGGATTTTACTCATATCACCTCATATAATAATCCCTATACGTATCATTGTTTTTTAGTTAGTAGGTAATGTGAGAAAATGCCAAAATTAATGCTTCATGACGCTTCATAATGTATGTTCTTGGCTTGGATTTCGTTTAGGGGGGACTCAAGGAATTTTTTGATACTGATTATTATTATTATTATTTAATTATTTATTATTTTTTGAATTTTGTGAGTGCGGTAATTATTCAACTATTAATCAAATGCATATAAAAATACACATGGATCAGAAAATGTTTTTTTAACAAAGCTAACAAAAACCTTTTTGAATAAAAAATGCCAAAATCACTTGATGATGATGTAATCCCTAGAAATTAAAAATAATTTGGGAAATGACCAAGCCTTCAAGGGGTTCTGTATTTTCAAGGTGTTTCAGGCCTTGCATAACAAACGACTTTCCCTGAAATAATAATCAAAATTGAAGAAAAATGTATGAGAACAGGGAAGAAAAATGTGTTAATCAAAAGAAGTATGTCCCAGAGCCTTCAAAACACCAGACAATCGCGCTGCCCCCTTAAACCCCGCCGGGCCTTTGCCCCGGGACCCCACCGGGCCTATAAGGGGGCCCCTGGACCCCCATCATGCCCATTTATTGATGCCCCCACCCCCATTTATGATGGATTGACGCCCCTGGGGTCTAAACTAACTACCCGTGGAGTCAGATTTGAGAGTGACACCGGTTGAACGAACACATTTTATTCAGGTCCTAGCTCCTGGACTAATAGCCTACTACCGGCATGGAGTAGCTGTAGCAATTGTATGTGCCCAAGAAGGAAAGGGTCAATGCACTTTTAGTCTGGCTATAAAAATCATGATATTACTCTCTGTTTATATTTGCAGGGCGCCACCATATTTCCTAGCTCAGCCGACTGCCTCAGCTAAATCGATGTAAGCTCCGGCTCCAAAAACAGTCGACGCGTTCTCATTTATCAAATTGATCATCTGATAAAGAACTACAAATAATACCGTTTGATACCACCCATAAACAGTTGATTTGGACATTTTGTTAATGGGCTGTTTTTATATTGTCAACACTTAGCGGCAAAAGACATATAAGGAACGCAGCGCATCGTAAGGTTAGTATTTACGTCAACCTCAAATGGAGTCAATTTTACACTATCATTGAAAGTAGTGGGAAATGGTAATGTCGTCAAGCTATCGTCAGGACTGACTGGCTTTTTTGTCAGACGTTTGAATTGTGGTGGAGTCTATGAATTGCTTTTATGTATTAGTAAATCAATATTTGTACCTAAATGGTTCCTAATTTTATTCTTTCTTATAATGCTTTTTTATCTACTTAAATGGTTACGTTTAAAATCGATTTAGGAAATAATAATGGCGAAAACCCTCATTTATCTGAATATGTGACATTTTTGGAATTTCGCTGTTTATTAAGACAGCTGTTTGCCAGATCAATGTGAAATGTTGCAAGAGTAGTGTCTCACTACTCTTGCAACATTTCACTTTTGATGTCGACGAAACTGCCAACTTCCCATTAAATACTCTGTTTGTAAATATCCGAAACTGGTTTCAATAAGTTAGCAAGACAGATCCTATTATTAGAAATAACTCAAGACCTTAATCCCCAGAAAAGACATTTTAATTTGACCTCAAGATCATTCTTGAAAATGACAGTTCAGATTCCGCTGGAGTTTAACTCGGTTTTAGTACCGAAAGTGCGCGGTTCGATATTGTGCGGTTCGTTTCGGTAAGACTTTAACGGTTATTCAGCTAAGTGGCGGTCCTGCTATTGGTGTAGTTGTGTAGCATTTATCCTCCTCGATAGGAATACCGCTGTTGGTAAAATGTCAAATGTGTGCTAATTACCCCCCAATTAAGCAAAACATACACTAGTACATAAACTTGGTTATAGCATGTACCAAATCAACCATCACTGTCCATTCAAATGACCGTCAATTCCTTTATCATGTGTCTTTTGTATGGAATGAAGTTATTGATGGTTGCCCTTTCATAGTTTTTGAATCACTGGTTTTGCCTGAACACGTTTTCAGTGTCATTAATCAGATAATCGAAACCCGCCTTACAATACCTTAAAGTATAGATGGGGTGACAGGTGACGTCATACCAAACATTTTGCCCGGCAGTTGCCATTGTTCTTTGCCCGGCATTATGCACGCAAATCCTGCTTTGTGTAGGACCCGTGCTTTTAAAACTCCCGCCAAAGCATTATAAAGGGCAATAATGCATGTGGACAGTGTTGTGGTCATATGCCTCTCGGTACAGGCAAATGTAGCTCATTAACATAATTTCCGCGATACCCATCATGTTGGAGCATGCGATTCATGTAGTCAGTCTGTATGCAGCCGCGCTCAAAGCCGTTGTTTTTCTAACCCACCAGTCAATAGTTAGGTCACCCAAGCCCTATATGTATTAGATAAAGGACGAATAGCAGACCATCAGCAATAATAATGGGCGCCCGGCTAGCCTCTTTTGCAGGCGAGGCCGCAGGCCGAGCCTGCAAAAGGGGCGCGCCGCGACCATTATTATTGCTGATGGTCTGTTATGAGGGGTTTATCTTTCATACACGGCGAAACACCGTATCTGTACAAAATAAAGATGATAAATCATAATTCGTAATTTACCTAATACAATTTGGGCAATGGATCTTGGAATCATTTGTTATGTTGACATCGCTAAATTTTGCAAGAGACTATCAAATAAAGTTGGTCTGGTGCTTAGTCCCCCATGACGCACTAACATAATACAATCATCTTCAGACCCAGCTTAAAGTTAACTATCCATGAACTAGTTACAAACACTGAAATAACGAATTCAATATTACTGAGTGCAAGGGAGCGTGTTGAGAAATAGAAAAGCTGTCTGATTAAGAGTTATCTTGAATGCACGAGTGAGCGTTTTAAATATCTACAATGGTTGTCTATCTGTGATGAACACAAACTATTATCAGCAGAAGGTATTATATAAACATTAGAATTGGTTCAATAAAATGATTTGTCCTCTGGCTTAAGCAAGTAGATTATTTGACCCATGAGCCACTATGGTACAACACAAACTTAAAAGTTGAATTAGCATAATCTGCAGTTCTTTTAACTGATCGGTCAGGTGTATCAGTGGGCCATCAACTTTCATCAGAATAACATCACATTGGTTCTTTGTCTGATGCTCCAATGTTATACCATCTTCGAAATCCATGCAACCGAGAGTGTCTTCATTACCAAGATCAAATGAAGTCTTGTAAACTATCGCCGATAACAAGGACTACGCAATTGTATGTTTGGATATATTTGGAAAATGCGTATTTTTACAGTACATGTTCATTTGACTTGACAAGAAAACTAAGAGAATGTGAGTTATCTATGATTTTGTATCTTATTTTACTAAATTATTATATTACACATATTTTAGATTTCAGCGTCTTCTCAGTTGCGTATAGATTTATACGGAAAATAAAATAATAATATCATGACCGCTACGTAAGACGTAGAACGTAATTAACCACAGTCACAACTTTTGCCCTCCCAGTCAGCTCATCAACAAGCCCTACGCATTTGGATCCCAACCAATCGAAATGTTTTACTTTTTATATTAAAATTACATACTTTTAATTGAAATAGTTTAAATTCAGTTAATTTAGGCCTTATTGCATTAATGAATGATATTTCACGGGCGCGAACTCAAAAATGTATTTTCCCCCAATTGCTGTTCTTGCCCAACCTCTCGCCCCTCCCCCCCCCCCCCCCCCCCCACCCCCGTTTCCACCCCTGATTGACCCTCCCCCAACAACACCAACAGTGTTACTGGCGCCGCCACTGTTTTTATACTAATTTGCTGTTCGATTCTCCAATGGACGTCTTGAAAATGTAATTTGTTTACCTCCAAAATCATGAAAATCAAATTGTTGGCGCTTATCTTGACAAAACCTAAAATGGGTCAAAAACCGTGTTTTTATATTTTTTTCTCAAAATTGTGAATTTCATGTTCATGATGGACCCTTTTTAAATGAATAATGGAGGAGTTACCAAACATTTTGATTTTTGAGAAAATCACACCAAAAAAAATCACTTTTTTGACCCAACATTTTTTAATAAAGCTAACCAAAAATAAGTTTGAGTACAAAATGCCCAAATCGCTTGATTATGGTGTAAAGTTTAAAAATTTGAAAACAATTTGGCACTTTTTGGTCAAAATTTCAAAAAATATTGGATTAGATTAGGTTAAAAAATGAGAAAATTCGTCCCCAAGTTAGTGTCTTTACATTATAATCAAACGATTAGGACAATTTTTACTCACAGTTATTTTTGTTAGCTTTGTTAAAAAATGTTGGGTCAAAAAGTATTTTTTTGTTTGTGATTTTGTCAACAACAAAAATCCAAATTGTTTGTTAAAATTGACACCAAATTTTGATTCTTTTATCCATTTCCTTTCCAAAAATGCCCAGACTTTAAAAATTGGAAAAAATCACTTTTTTGGCACTTTTTGGTCAAAATTTCAAAACTTATTGGATTAGGTTAACAATGAGAAATTCGTCCCCAAGTTAGTGTCTTTACATTATAATCAAGCGATTTGGACAGTTTGTACTAACAAATATTTTTGTTAGCTTTGTTAAAAAATGTTGGGTCAAAAAGTATTTTTTTTGGTTGTGATTTTTTCACATCGCAGTTTCCAAAAATCAAATTAAAAAAACTTCCTTGCGTCCTCCTTTAATGTCCCGAATGTGTGCCCTCCTTGGATACACCATTTTCAATTTTCCCCCTAAATTGAAGAATTGGTAATGAAAAATCCACTTCTATAAAGTTTGTTTCTGGTGCTATTCATGCACATCCTATTAATAATAGGGCTTGATTGTGTATCCCGATCTAAATTGTAATAATTGCATTATCATAAGGCCTACCTTAGCATTAAAATAAATTATTTTCATTGCAAGTATGTCGATATAAATTCAATAAAATACTATTGCCAACTATGTGTGATATTTATCTGTTTGAAACTCATAATTGTCTCTATATTTCAATCATTGATGCATAGGCATACTTCAGGATCAGGATTTAAAACTATTGAAAAACTATTGATCATATTCACTGTTGCTAGGCCTACTTAAAATCTGTTATGAGATGTTTACTAAAGAAGTGTTAATCTTATCCGATAGGTCATATAGTTTAAATAACTATTGAAAAACTATTGATCACGTTCACTGTTGCTAGGCCTACTTAAAATCTTTCATGAGATGTTTACTCAGAAGTGTTAATCTTATCCAATAGGTGATAGTTTAAAAACCTTCTTCGTAGGTAATCCACTTATCTTTTCTTTGTTATTATTGTCTTCTTGTTAATCATCTGGTCAATATTTTTGGAAGAGGTCACTACAGGGCAGAAGACGTTATGTGAGCTAGAGGACGTTATCAAAAACCTTTGTCTAATAATGGGCTCTTGGATAGATAACGGGCTGTTCATACGCCATGACCAGAATGGTGACCTCTTCCTACAAAATAAAGGGCTGATGCAACAATAGAAAGACAATAGATAATAATGAAAGGAAAGGTGGCTAGACGTGTATGAATGTATGAAAGCTATGAAGATTGTTAAACGGGGTCAGTCGTCACAAACATGCACACACACAATAGCCAAACGACCTTGCTTTTTGTCAACACTCCCTACACAGAGGACTGCAGTGCAAATCTCTACGATTTTCGCTATGTAATCTCTATGGCGGATTTCATTCCGTTGTATGAAGCTATGATGTTTGCGTGGTCTTCGCTATCTCCAAGCAGATAGAGCAATACGTACATGGACCTTTTTTTTGTAGACGAGGGTTCATTTCATGATTTGGTGAGGTTTAGAATGAGTTAGGATTCCTGTAATTTCGAAGACCACAGATTTTCAAAACGTGAATTTTCCAACATTTTACGACATAAATTTAGTAACAAAACGTGTTTAATACTATACATTTTACCGTTCTGCAGATGCTAATGACCCTCCTCTAAAAGTATACATGATTTTTAACACGTTTCTCAGTTTTTGAGATGCCCAAATAGACCATTTTCCGAAGCTATTCCTAGCAAATACTGTAGTCACTGAGACTCCATTGTCTTCTTGCGTATAACAAAATCTGACACGCAGCGTGACTTCCCTGCTGGCTGCCACTCACAGCGACCCGGAAGTACTCACCCGTAGCGATACCGCTTCGTAGTTCTAGTTGACCTCATGATAGCACGATGTAAATGAGCTCTTTTCATGATTATAATCACACATTTCAAAAACATTTGCCATGAAATTGTAAAATAAAAAGGCATGTGATGCAAATAATATATCTAATATTATCTGTGAACTTCATGACATGTTGTATTTTCGGTGCAAATTATTGCCATCACACAGATCCGAATTCAAGAAAAACTTGACGAAACTAAAGCCAAATCCACGGTAAAAAAGTCACTTCTGAAGAATCAGGCACCAATTTTATCCATGGTATCATAATATTCATAGTATTTTGTAACTAGAAACATGCTTAAACTATTATAAAATTATATAGTCCGGTCAAGTGAATGGTTATAATATAGCTGCTCGAATCTTGTCTCGAGCTATTAAATTCATTTCGTAGCGTCGATGGGTTATTGAGGAAGTGTTTATCTCACGAATATAACTAGTTTCGCTTGATAGCTCAGATGGTAAAGCGTTCACTTGGAGAACGGGAGGTCTTGGGTTCGAAATCGATCCTTCTGCTCTACACAATGTCATATGATATCTTTTTCTCGTCAAAATCATTTTTTTTTTTGTGATTTATTTCTGAATGTTTGGTTCCCCACCATTGTAGTATAAATAATCACAAAGCAACAAACCAGGAAAGGTGAGAGTGAAATACTCTACTTTTACGTTAAATTACTAAAGGGGTCAAACAAAGTAAGTCCCCCCTAAAATTAGATTACTTTTGTTAACATAACTTCACACACAATTAGACGTTTTGAAAAATTGAAACGATTATGAAAAGAGAAAACGCTTGGCTAACAATAGAAAGTTTTACATTTTCGATATCATGTTTACTTTTCCCAAAACAGTCACATTTCCTCAAAATGATGTTTTCAGAAAAAGTGGCACTTACTTGTATTGGATTTTGGCAAATTTCATGTTAACAGAAACATAATTTTGGGGATATTTGACTTTTTTGGTAAAAGTAAACATAAAACAGTAAACACGGGTCACATGACCGACCAAGTAGCGATATTTTTTAACCTACAACACTTAAGGTTTAAGAACATACCCAATTAACATTAACAGTACCTTTAATATTTGAGGAAAATTAGTTTTAGTAAAATGTGCTCTCAACCCCTACTTCCCCCTTAACTTAAATCTAAACTTAACGACAAGTTGGACTAGGAGATCGAGTGTGACCGACATATGTGCAGAAAATTGAAATGTGTTATGCACCAACATTTCCAATGTTACCTAAAACTGCGATGTGAAAAATGATTGTTTTTAAATTGTTTATTTAGCAGTTGTGATTCTAACACTAGGGATCTGCCACATCGAGTCATTTGTATTGACGTTGATTGTTTTCTTTTAATATCTTAAGGACAAGAATTCACCTCTTTGAGAAAATTGCCATCTTGGCATTTCATTTCACTCATTATTTGGTATTAAAATAACATTTAAGACTTTGTTTCTAGGATTTTCAACTGATGTCAAACACATTAAAAACCCACCACAACAAATAAACTAATAAAATGTGGCTCAGATTGCTACAAAAATGCCTACGGGAAACAAATTATTTACTAACTATCAAAATGATGTCGTATCTACCAATAAACAATGGATAAACAATATAAATACACAAATTAAAAAATGCAAAATATTTTAATCATTTAATTTTTATTTAGGACTCATTTAGAATTACTTTCATAACTTTCATTTGCATTAATATGTTAAAAGATAATTAAATGCGCAATCCTCGATATGCGTTGATATTGGTTGGGACCACTTGTTTTGAAATAAAGGCAATAAAAGATAATTAAATAATTAATTTTAAATGTCACTCCATCTCTTTTTCAAACTTGAAACAGTTCACTCAGAATTTGAATTTATAGCTTTATCGCCAAATAGCCTTGATCAGGCTTCTAACATTATTCAGACAAATGACAGTCCGATCCCGTCCGTAACTAGCTGGCGTCAAGTCCCTCGGTGTCACACTTCGGCACACAAAGTTGAATACAGTATGCTAAGACGAATGACTTTGGATTTACGAGCGAATAGCTGCATACCGGAGTAAATGTTCCTAAAGCGAACTCGCGTTTGTTTCCTCCAAAAATATTCATGATGAATGGGAATCGAACTCGAGGTGGCAACTCAATTCAATAATGACACAAAGACACGCGTAAATTCAATAATGTCACAAAGACACGCGTTTGGGTTCGCCATAAATTCAATAGAATAGTGTTGCTGGAATAGTACATACCGCACTTAATTTAGGTATTGGCACTTTATTGTGCTTAATTAAAGCTAATTAGCACACAATTTTAATTTGCCAACAGTGATATTCTTATAGAGGAGACAATACCCACATGACTATACCAATTGCATGCTCAAACACGATGGGTATAACGAAATGTCTTACGGGAAGCACTTTTCTCAGGTTTAACACTGTACCAGTTCCATCAATCATGTATCGACAGTCCAGTCCCTTCGACCGTTGCTTTTGTTTAAAAACATTGCTGTCACCACGTTTATCCAATAACACTCTAACAGCCTCGGATTCAATTACTACTTGAAAATGATTTTCAATCATGTTTATTTGATACTTCTTGACTTCTATGATATCAGATGTTGGCGTACAAACAAAGATCATGATTGAATTATTACTTGGGTTGATATTATATTGGTTGCGACCATTTGTTTCAATGTCTCCTTTTCTAAACTTTAAACAGTAAACTCAGAACAATTTTGAATTGGTGGCCTTATCGCCAAGTAGTCTTGATTTTGCTTCTAAAATTATTCAGTAAATAAAGCAGTTCCAAACTCGTCCGTAGCTATCTGGCGATTTAATTCAGAGAATCCAGTCCCTCCATGTCACATTAAGCATACATAGCTGAATACAGCGTGCTAAGACAAATGACGTCGGATTTACAAGCGAATAACTGTATAACCCGAGAACAATACGAGTAAATATTCCTAAAACGAACTAGCGTCTGTTTCCTCAAAAACAATTCGTGATGGGAATCGAACACGAGGTGGCAACTTCATTCAATAACGCGCGGCACAAAGACACGTGAGTTGCTAGAATAGTATACTGCATTCAATTTAGGCCTAAACAAAGTGGTGTAAGTCGGTCGGGATTTAAAAAAAAAAAATTAAATCACCTGCTTTTGGGACTTAAAAATAGCCAAAAATTAAAGCAAACAGTCAGAAACTTTAATACTTTTATATTTTTTCAATTTTTATATATATATATATATATATATATATATATATTCCTCCTTCAAAATAATTAAAAAAACATTCAGGGTCGACGATGTATTTAGGGTCGGTCGGGTTAGGCCAATCAAACTTCTTTTGTTTAGGCCTTAGGTATTGGTGCTTTATTGGGATTAAAATTAAAGCTAATTAACACACGATTTAAATTTCACCAACAGCGATATTCTTATCGAGGAGACAATACCCCCACATGACTATGGTCATGTGTTATAAGCTCGCCTCCTTTCGCGTTACACACGGATTTTGGCTTTCGCGACATGATTTTAACTTTACACATTCATATTTGCTTGTATACACCCCTGAGGTAGTGAGAGTATACATTTTCTAAAGGGAAATTGCATGTGGAAACCAAATAATAATGCCATTGAAATCATAGTACGACCAATGACTAAAATGGTATGATTCACAATGTTCGGAAAAATGATTCTGTTCGGAAAAGAGTTTTTTTGGGGCGAAGCCACTCTTATAGCATGAGATTGCAAAAACTTACACATTTAGGTCTTTCTAGACATAAGTGGGGGCCGCCATGTTTGTAGTCTTTGTAAATTACATGTACCTATATGCAGTTTATTTTAAGAGTCCTGTATTCTGTGATGGAGTCAAAGCTATATTTGTTTAGTTGATGCATAGATGGTTGATGATTCATTCAGAGAGATGTTTATTAGACTCCCCCAGAGAGGACATAATAGCTTATCTTGTTTGACTCTCCCAATTGGTGTGGGGTTGTCTAATAAGTGGTTAGTTGTGGATGTTCTGTAGAAAGAATGCGCGCGAAGCGCACAAAGATTATCAGTTTTTTAAACTAAAATGGTCATGGAACACTTTCCTGAATCCATCTTGTTTTTGTTG
Source organism: Ophiura sarsii (assembly GCA_035610835.1). Lineage (NCBI taxonomy): Eukaryota > Metazoa > Echinodermata > Ophiuroidea > Amphilepidida > Ophiuridae > Ophiura > Ophiura sarsii. The sequence goes on from CM069444.1 coordinate 20,431,682, forward strand.
AATAATGCTAACAAAACAGTCAAATGTTCAGTATAGGCATGATAGGCCTACAGCCTGTATGTCCGACATCGACATAGTCCTATAGTCCTACCATTACGTGAGATATCGATTGTGCCCCTGGTGCACACACAAATCCTGGTCTCACGCAAATAACAACAGTTGTGCTTATTGTCTTAATTATAATGATAATTTGCATTGTTCAAGTCGAAGTTAGGACAGAGTCTACTTAACCGAAACGTTGAAGTTGGACTTACTTTTGCCGCTTGCGATAGACTGATAGTGGGCTTGCATGCATGCAGAGTCTACAATCAGACTCAGTTCAATGAGAGCAATTGGCCTACATCAACTTAAATAATTATAGGCGAATTATTTAATATTTCGTAACCTATGTGCCAACATGATTGGCCATTGGCGACATTATTGACTTGGGTTTGCATTGACAACGACAATGAAATAGGCCTAGTTAGTATAATTAAAGAGCAATACAGGTCCAAAACATTGCCCGTTAGGCCTAGCCTAGGCCTATACTATTCCGACACAATTTTTTTGCGTGTCTTGACAATGAGCAAAATAAAGACTTGGGCCTAGGCTGTTCATGTGCAGTGCGCCGACACAAAATCTCATAAAAATGGGCTCGTTCACAGTGCCTACAAATTCATATGCCTACATTGCCTTTGTTCATTTTTGATTTGATTTGTGTTAACATAACATATATGCCGACACAACATTATCATTTGCGCATACGATAATTGTTATAGGGCTTTCTTTCTTTCTTCCCCTTTTCCTTTCTTTCTTTCCTCTTTTCTTTCTCTTTCTTTCTCTCTTTTTTCTTTCTTTCCTCTTTCCTTTCCCCTTTCCTTTCTCTTTCTTTCTTTCTTTCTTCCCCTTCTTTCTTTCCCTTTTCCTTTCTCTTTCCTTTTTTTTCTTTCTCCCTTTTCTTCCTCCTTCCTTTGATTTGCCCACAGCACCATAATTTTGCCGACAGATTTGATGAATGGGGGGGGGGTGTGACACCCCCCCCCACACCCCCCCCCCCCCCCCCCCCCCCTCTGGGGACGCCCTTGTGTGTGACAGGGCCTGAAGCAAACTGTAAGATGGCGCTTATTTTATGTTAATAATAGGACCTGTTATACGTAGTAAAGGCGTTACGTATCCCAAAGTTATCCGATAAATATTAGATGAATTAAAGTAAAGATTATTATTTCTAGGATCTCTGAAATTAAACAATGTTTTGAGATATCGATTGTTTAAATCGGCCAAGTGTTGAGTTTGAACTCAATGCAGATGTTCACAGTCAGTATGCAGCCACGCAAAAAGCCGTTGTTTTTCTAACCCACAAACAGCGACCCGGAAGTACTCACCCGTAGCGATACGGCTTCGTAGTCACAGTTGACCTCGTGATAGCACGATGTAAATGAGCTCTATTCATGATTATAATCACACATTTCAAACACATTTGCCATGAAATTGTAAAATAAAAAGGCATATATGCAAATAATATCTAATATTATCTGTGAACTGTGATTTTCAGTGCAAACTATTGCCATCACACACACCCGAATTCGAGAAAAACTTGACGAAACTAAAGCCAGATCCACGGTAAATGATTCCCTTTTGAAGAATTAGGCAGCAATTGTATCCATGGTATCATAATATTCATAGTCTTTTGTAACTAGAAACATGCTTAAAATATTATAAAATTATTTAGTCCGGGCAAGTGAATGGTTATAATATGGCTGCCCGAATCTTGTCTCCGAGCTAAAATAATTTCGTAGCGTCGATTGGTTGTTACTGATCCCGTGGTGCGCTTTCAGACAGGGTCGTACGTGATCGGTTCAAGTTAAATTTTAGATTTGGTATTGTAGTTTATTTCTTATTTACTAAATCAAGCATTGTTGTTCTAAATAGTTAAATAACTTTCTGCAGTATTATTGAAATTCATATTTATTAATATCAAAGAAAATCAACTGAATGTACTAAATTTCAACAAATTATGTTTCTGAATTATCATAACTAAAGTCCAACTAAACTTTGGCCCTTGCATGAAATTGATGAAAATGTCATGATCAAAAAGCAAATATTATTTAGTTGTGGGCAAGAAAGCAAATCGGGGGGGGGGGGGGGGGGGGGGGGGGGGGGGGGGGTGAGGGGGGAGGGGGTAAAATGCGCAGGAATATTTTCACTTTGTGTAAAACTTGCCTGAATCATGCTTTGATTTTGACATTTCCGACCAATTAAGCTAGTTTTACCCCCCCCAGAATGTTGAAGAGTGTTTTGGACAAAATGTGGGGTTGTGCTGACTTGGGGAGGGGAGAACAAATGTCCCCCCCCCCCCCCCCCCCCCCCCCCTCGTAGTGTCGTTACTTTACAAAAGGGCAATGTTAGTGACTTACTTATAATTAACTTGTAACATGTTGATATTTCGCGGGTCGAGTGTATTTTCTTTTCCTCTCTGCTACTTTCCCCGATCTCATTTGGGGAGGGCGTCGGGCATGGAGAAAGGTTATGAGCAAAGGGAGCTCATTAAAAAAAATGTAATAAACAATAAATAATACCAGGATTGATTTCAGTGGCGTGGGCATGATATTAAGGTAGGTGGGGGACACTTTTTTTTATAAATTCCCAAACAGTGTTCAAACCAAACCAAACCTCTACAGTGATTGTGTAAACACAATATCAACTGCACTGTTTCCATGGCATAAAAAGGGTTGTTTTTCCTGAAATTTGGCATAGGGCCTAACTATTTTATTGTTCTGGATGGAAATATTACCACTCGGTCTCATATGGGCTTAAATTGCATTAAGTGAATCAATGAAATTAAACCCAAGTAACGAAATTAACAAACTTTGAATAATGCAAACATAGTAATATTCCCTGATGATCGACAATTATTTGTTTTGAAATTTGAATTATATAGTATGACTAAAGAAATTAAGTTTTATTATCATAAATATTTTCTTGTAAGCCTACAGCAAGTCAAAGCGACAATTCAAATTAAAACTATCATGACTTCATGTTTATTTTCATAATTAAAATGAATTTAATCATCCATCAGTCACAAATTAACGTATACTAGGGGACTATATTTTCAGAAATTGAATTTTTCTAAAATCATTGCACTAGCAGTGACTGACTGCAACTGTCAACAGACAATGTCATAGCCTAGGTGGATGGTTTTGATAAGAAGCAGGCATGTCACATCATCATGATAATGAACAGAATTTTTAAGAAAAAAGTGAAAAGGAAAAAAAGGCGTACATTTTGCACAAAAAAGACCCTCTACCTATGTTAAAACCATCATGAAAAGATTAAAGTCTTACTCTTTCTGGTAGTAGATATACTTTTAAGTTAAATTACTATAATTATGTACTAGCCTACTAGGGCTTAGGCTCAGGCCCATAAACAGGATTCTTTAGGGGGCGTCTGTTCTGGAAAAGGTACATATTTTAGTCCAAAACGGCCCGAAAAAAAATGCTTTACATAATGGAAAAGAGGGGCTTTTTCGGAAATAGGGGTGAGGGGGGGGGGCGTTTTCTCAAAAAGAAATACATTAGTAAAAAAAGGTACATTTGTACACAAAAAAGGTACATTGATACAAGAATAGGACTTTTTCAGATCCCCCCCCCCCCCCCCCCCCCCCCCCGGACGCAATTGCATTATTTTATTTTGTAAGCTATGATGCATATCACGGTAACTAAACGGGGGATCGTAAGTTTCGTTTTCTGACCGAAAATCGGTGAAAATCAGACTCGTTTTTCTCATCAAAAAAGAAGTCGGACATCAATGTTTTTTATATGAAATTAAAGCTTAAAATTCCGTTAGTACGGAAATGGCTCTTAAAATATCGTCCGAATTTTAGTCCGGTCAAGTGAATGGTTACAAGAAGCAAAGTCACGAAAGTTGTTAAATTCTAAAATTAGCGATAAAATCGCTGTTTGTGGACCAAATAATGCAGATTTGGCATCAAATTATAGAGAAAATTACGAACAATCCACCTACTTCGCCATCATGGCTTCCAATTAACCCTACCTCAATTAATTCAGGAAAAACAAACTTCTCGTAAGGTTTTAGCCCAAGGGTGACATCCTGAAATCGATCTTTGCGTGGGTTTGAAATCGGCAAGGTCGCTCATTGAAAGCGATACCTGCGTGCTGACTGTTCACATTGTGCACAGGGCAAACTCTTCAGCTTAGATAAGCCATTAGCATTTGTGACACCGTTTGAAGGGTAGCTACTCTTAACATCCCACGCGGCTAATAATTTAACCATATACAATAAAGATTTTTCAGAAATCTCCAGAATAGCTTAGCCAATACTAGGCATGTGTGTACTTATTGTAAAGCATTTCTAATGGTTATTCCAAATTTATGGTGTTGAAACTCAATAATTGTGACATTCATGAAACATTTTTGCTTGGCGCGTATTTTAAAAGAAGAACAAATTAAATGATTGAATTATACGATTTCAGTAATTTTTATTATGAGTGAAAGAATAAAATATGCTGTATACTGTAGTATATATGTATATCGATCCTGTAATACCAGGAGCGGAGTGCCCATCTCTCTTTCAAAGCGATAGGGCCAGACTCACACCTTTTTATAATGTTGCTGTGTGGGGCTCGCTACACCTCCTCCACAGCGAGTCTGTTACCTTCCCAGCACAGAAGAATGCCGGTACCCATTTAAATACACCTGGGTAGAGAGGAGTAATTGCGGTAAAGTGCCTTACTCAAGAGCACAACATGTTGACCACAGTGGGACTCGAACCCACAACCTTTCGATCATGAATCCAGTGCACTACCCACTGCGCCACACGGGCGGTAGTGTATAAGGCATGTTAAATACCGTATGCGCAAAGCCAAACCAAACCAAAGTCCAGATCAATTGCCAAACAATATGTTGATATCAATGTACATCTGTCTGACCTTACATGGGAATCAAAGTTCACATCTAATCACATCTGGATTCGGGTGTCTTTTTTAATAGTTTGTATCTATCATTTTCTTCTTTGAGTTCCTTCTCCAAATCAGCTCGCGTCGCAGAGTAACACAAGAGCAGATATTAAGGTAATGTAAGGCAAGCTCATGCGGATCAAAACCTTTGTATATAGGATTAATGTATACTGTGTAGTTAGGCTAGTAACAGCTTTGAATTGAACATTTTAAACCGTATAAGGTCATGTTTTTTATACTGGGTACAATTTGTGTTACATGTCCCTTTTTCCATAAATTAGGTTCCTTTTCAGTTAATGCATTATATCTGAAAAAGTTTACATTTTAAGTTGGTAAAAGTATACATATTCTGAAAGCATATACTGTAACGGATGCAAATAGCATACAACCAAGTTGATTATACAGGGTGGCCCGAAATTGTACAGGGTGTAACAAGCAAAATCTTCTAAAAAAGAAGGGTTTCAATAATTACTTCCACTATGCATATGAAGTGAAGAGAGAAAAGTTCAGTACAGATTTAAAGTAGTTTAATAAAATACCCATCCAGACATATGCAAATTAAATTTCATTATGAATCTGAAATTCTACATACAGGGTGTCTAAAAATGTGTTTATTTAGTTCTGGAAAAATGCTTCTATTACTACATACATACAAAGACTAGTATTTTAACAAAATTCAAGTAGATTTCAAATACAAATGCATCAATTACATGTACACAAAGATTGATTGATTTTAATTTTAAACATATAGGGTGTTTAAAACATTAATTTAGGTATACGTGATTATCCACAAATCATTAAATTGAATGAATTGAAATTTGCATCAGAAACATGATTTTACATTCCAATTTGAAGTGGCAAATGCTTAAAGTGGTATGAGTTTCAAATAATGTTCAATAAAAAGGGGCCCTTTAACTACAGGGTGACTCAAATTTTCCCAATGGCACATGTTTAGTGGCATACAATCAATTGCATTCATCCTTCTTGCACCTTCATGATGTGCAAAGCACATTCAAAGGAACAAATTAGGTTAGTTTCCATAATGTTTGAACCCAGTATTCAAATTTCAAGAGTCTGATTTAAGATTGAATTATAAAATGTTATCGTTTTAAGTTGTATTCAACATATAGGGTGATCCAATGTTGATTGGCAAACTAGTAGTCACTAGTATCGTATCAACTTACTTTTCAGTTCCATTCCTAAGAATTTAATAATTCTCCTGAGTTTACAAGCTTGATGAAAACCAGCAGTTTTTTACTTATTTGGTAACACAGTTAAAAACAAGTAATAACACCACACAAACGCATTTAACAAAATGTGCTAATTAACATCCAGACAATACAGAATACATGAGGTTAATTACATATCTTCTTTTAATTTTTAATTCAATAGTTAAATTTATTTATTCAAAAGGGTACCTCAACCTTTCTATACTTTTAAAATGGACAGTTTGGTGCAGGCAAATGTTTGCATACATTTGCAGACTGCGACCAACTTACGTTTCTTAACAATTTTTTGAGCTTCTTAATGCTAATTAATGATTCCTTAAGAGAGCACCACACCAAATCAATGCGCAATTCGTGTAATCCTGCAGTAGTTCCGGAAAAGCACGAAGACTAGATTTGTTAATGTGTGGTTTTCGGGCAATTTGTTTCTCCGGGGATGGTATGTTTGTATTTAAATGAACAAGTGGGACCTATCCGTTGGACCTACAATGATAAAATACGATATTTTTTAATTTATCGACCTAAATAGTGCCCAGGGCGTAAGCACCTGCCTAAATAGTGAACAGGCATGCCAGAAAACTTGAAAAAGTGAGGGCGCTGTGTGCAGGTCCGTAGCGGAAAATTTAGCTTTATAACCGCTCATGAAACAAGGCTTAAATTAAAGTTGAGATGTTACTGAAAATGGTCATAGGTGACAAGTATGCAATAAATGTACCCGGAGGGTAGAAAAGGTGTCTTGAAATATGGCACTTTTACACGTATTTCAATGAGAAAGATATTTGGTGTGGTGCGCCCTTAATTAACTAATTATATTTTTAATTCAAATATGCTTCAATAATGTTATGTTTTCAATATAGAATTGTACCAAGAGTGAAACAAGTGCATTTTATGTTTGCCCAATGTATATTGCACCATACTTGTTCTACTATGCACTCCTCCTCCTCCACATACTCCTCCTCCACATACTCTTCCACCCCTGACTAATGAGGTTTAACGAACTATTGTAATTAACAGAACCATGGTAGTTTATATTTTTCTTTTTAAAATAAAGGCCAAATACTTTCTCATCAAAATAAGACCAAATTTGAGTATGTGTGATAAAGAATAGCCAAAATATATGCATGCAAAGTAATAATATGTAGTGCAAATGTAACAGATCCACCTTTTTTGGGTACCCAGTATAAAAAACATGACCATAAGCAGAACTACAAATTCAGTACTCTTGGATACAAGATAGTGAATCATCTGATGATGCGCTGTCAGCGGATAAGGAGTTGGAAATACCTATACCTGAGGCTGAAACTCAGCCTGATGCCGACAGAACTACTGATGAGGCAGAAAACGGACCTTGTAAACGTATTTCAGAATTCAGGTATAACATTATTTGGTCTGGTACTCAAATCCTGTCAACAGTGTCAGTGTCACTGACAGGTATACAAGGGAAAATCCAAAATAAAAGTACCCCTTCAGAAAATAGTTGACCCCTTCAGATACATGTTTAAAATCATTAAAGGGTAATGAGTATTGTACAATGAAGTGATCAGCATGACTTCGGGTCATGCAAGCGCGTCGTCAGTCATATTTTCGGGGGAAATCGGTTTGAAATGGTCTATAGTAACATTATTCATTTAACTATTTCAGTTGTCAACAATGGCTGCAACTGCTTCTGATGGTGTTCGACGTAAGACAGTGGTGTTGATTGGTCGAAAAGGTGATGGGAAAAGCGCCACTGGTAATACACTGCTAGGTCAAAAATGCTTTTCAACTAAGTCGATGGTGTCACAGACATTTATTCCGTGTTTGATAGAGTCAACTCAAACTATTCCAAACTTTTCAGAGGTGAGCGTCATCGATACACCTGGGTTGTTTGATACGGAGGTTTCTCAAGAGACAGTGGCAAGAGAACTGTCCCGCATCTTTGAATTGGCTCCAGATGGCGTCGACGCTTTCTTGATTGTGCTACGCATTGGTCGATACACGCTAGAACTTCAAAACACAATTAAATATGTGAAAGAACTGTTCGGTTCCGGTGCAAAGAAATATTTCGTTGCAGTGTTCACAAGAGCAGATGATCTTGAGGACGATGGCATGTCCTTCGAGGATTACATAGCGCAGATGCCCAAAGATATTGCAGGAGTCTTACCCGGGCCCAAGATCGCTTTTAATAACAGGTCCGCCAGTGATGAACAAAAACAACAACAAGCCTTTCAGCTTCTTACTCTAGTCGCTAAGATGCCAAACAAGGTTAGATATACTGCCGGCAAAGTACCCACCAAAAGTCCTTTGTATCATCCAAGTATAACACGTTCTAGAAATAGTGATCCACTGCCAACCAAAGAGATCCAGATAGAGCTTCCAGGTACATTGGTTGAGCCACACAAAAGTGCATCTGATGGTGCTCGATGTAAGACAGTGGTGTTGATTGGTCGCAAAGGTGATGGGAAAAGCGCCACTGGTAATACACTGCTAGGTCAAAAGATGCCGAACAAGGTTAGATATACTGCCGACAAAGTACCCACCAAAAGTCCTTTGTATCATCCAAGTATAACACGTTCTAGAAATAGTGATCCACTGCCAACCAAAGAGATCCAGATAGAGCTTCCAGGTACATTGGTTGAGCCACACAAAAGTGCATCTGATGGTGCTCGATGTAAGACAGTGGTGTTGATTGGTCGCAAAGGTGATGGGAAAAGCGCCACTGGTAATACACTGCTAGGTCAAAAGATGCCGAACAAGGTTAGATATACTGCCGACAAAGTACCCACCAAAAGTCCTTTGTATCATCCAAGTATAACACGTTCTAGAAATAGTGATCCACTGCCAACCAAAGAGATCCAGATAGAGCTTCCAGGTACATTGGTTGAGCCACACAAAAGTGCATCTGATGGTGCTCGACGTAAGACAGTGGTGTTGATTGGTCGCAAAGGTGATGGGAAAAGCGCCACTGGTAATACACTGCTAGGTCAAAAATGCTTTTCAACTAAGTCGATGGTGTCACAGACATTTATTCCGTGTTTGACAGAGTCAACTCAAACTATTCCAAACTTTTCAGAAGTGAGCGTCATCGATACGCCTGGGTTGTTTGATACGGAGGTTTCTCAAGAGACAGTGGCAAGAGAACTGTCCCGCATCTTTGAATTGGCTCCAGATGGCGTCGACGCTTTCTTGATTGTGCTACGCATTGGTCGATACACGCTAGAACTTCAAAACACAATTAAATATGTGAAAGAACTGTTCGGTTCCGGTGCAAAGAAATATTTCGTTGCAGTGTTCACAAGAGCAGATGATCTTGAGGACGATGGCATGTCCTTCGAGGATTACATAGCGCAGATGCCCAAAGATATTGCAGGAGTCTTACCCGGGCCCAAGATCGCTTTTAATAACAGGTCCGCCAGTGATGAACAAAAACAACAACAAGCCTTTCAGCTTCTTACTCTAGTCGCTAAGATGCCAAACAAGGTTAGATATACTGCCGGCAAAGTACCCACCAAAAGTCCTTTGTATCATCCAAGTATAACACGTTCTAGAAATAGTGATCCACTGCCAACCAAAGAGATCCAGATAGAGCTTCCAGGTACATTGGTTGAGCCACACAAAAGTGCATCTGATGGTGCTCGATGTAAGACAGTGGTGTTGATTGGTCGCAAAGGTGATGGGAAAAGCGCCACTGGTAATACACTGCTAGGTCAAAAGATGCCGAACAAGGTTAGATATACTGCCGACAAAGTACCCACCAAAAGTCCTTTGTATCATCCAAGTATAACACGTTCTAGAAATAGTGATCCACTGCCAACCAAAGAGATCCAGATAGAGCTTCCAGGTACATTGGTTGAGCCACACAAAAGTGCATCTGATGGTGCTCGATGTAAGACAGTGGTGTTGATTGGTCGCAAAGGTGATGGGAAAAGCGCCACTGGTAATACACTGCTAGGTCAAAAGATGCCGAACAAGGTTAGATATACTGCCGACAAAGTACCCACCAAAAGTCCTTTGTATCATCCAAGTATAACACGTTCTAGAAATAGTGATCCACTGCCAACCAAAGAGATCCAGATAGAGCTTCCAGGTACATTGGTTGAGCCACACAAAAGTGCATCTGATGGTGCTCGACGTAAGACAGTGGTGTTGATTGGTCGCAAAGGTGATGGGAAAAGCGCCACTGGTAATACACTGCTAGGTCAAAAATGCTTTTCAACTAAGTCGATGGTGTCACAGACATTTATTCCGTGTTTGACAGAGTCAACTCAAACTATTCCAAACTTTTCAGAAGTGAGCGTCATCGATACGCCTGGGTTGTTTGATACGGAGGTTTCTCAAGAGACAGTGGCAAGAGAACTGTCCCGCATCTTTGAATTGGCTCCAGATGGCGTCGACGCTTTCTTGATTGTGCTACGCATTGGTCGATACACGCTAGAACTTCAAAACACAATTAAATATGTGAAAGAACTGTTCGGTTCCGGTGCAAAGAAATATGTCGTTGCAGTGTTCGCAAGAGCAGATGATCTTGAGGACAATGGCATGTCCTTCGAGGATTACATAGCGCAGATGCCCAAAGATATTGCAGGAGTCTTACCCGGGCCCAAGATCGCTTTTAATAACAGGTCCGCCAGTGATGAACAAAAACGACAACAAGCTTTTCAGCTTCTTACTCTAGTCGCTAAGATGCCAAACAAGGTTAGATATACTGCCGGCAAAGTACCCACCAAAAGTCCTTTGTATCATCCAAGTATAACACGTTCTAGAAATAGTGATCCACTGCCAACCAAAGAGATCCAGATAGAGCTTCCAGGTACATTGGTTGAGCCACACAAAAGTGCATCTGATGGTGCTCGATGTAAGACAGTGGTGTTGATTGGTCGCAAAGGTGATGGGAAAAGCGCCACTGGTAATACACTGCTAGGTCAAAAGATGCCGAACAAGGTTAGATATACTGCCGACAAAGTACCCACCAAAAGTCCTTTGTATCATCCAAGTATAACACGTTCTAGAAATAGTGATCCACTGCCAACCAAAGAGATCCAGATAGAGCTTCCAGGTACATTGGTTGAGCCACACAAAAGTGCATCTGATGGTGCTCGACGTAAGACAGTGGTGTTGATTGGTCGCAAAGGTGATGGGAAAAGCGCCACTGGTAATACACTGCTAGGTCAAAAATGCTTTTCAACTAAGTCGATGGTGTCACAGACATTTATTCCGTGTTTGATAGAGTCAACTCAAACTATTCCAAACTTTTCAGAAGTGAGCGTCATCGATACGCCTGGGTTGTTTGATACGGAGGTTTCTCAAGAGACAGTGGCAAGAGAACTGTCCCGCATCTTTGAATTGGCTCCAGATGGCGTCGACGCTTTCTTGATTGTGCTACGCATTGGTCGATACACGCTAGAACTTCAAAACACAATTAAATATGTGAAAGAACTGTTCGGTTCCGGTGCAAAGAAATATGTCGTTGCAGTGTTCGCAAGAGCAGATGATCTTGAGGACGATGGCATATCCTTCGAGGATTACATAGCGCAGATGCCCAAAGATATTGCAGGAGTCTTACCCGGGCCCAAGATTGCTTTTAATAACAGATCCGCCAGTGATGAACAAAAACAACAACAAGCCTTTCAGCTTCTTAATCTAGTCGCTAAGATGCCAAACAAGGTTAGATATACTGCCGACAAAGTACCCACCAAAAGTCCTTTGTATCATCTAAGTATAACACGTTCGAGAAATAGTGATCCACTGCCAACCGAAGAGATCCAGATCCGCGAGCAGCGTGGAAACAAGATCCCACAGGAACAGTCTACGGATCCGCGACAAGCACCATTTTCTCGGCGTCCAGGAAGTTCCAAGAAACCACACTATATCACGGAGGAAGGTAAGAATGAACTATAAAAATATAGATTCCTTAACTAGGACCTAGCCGTTTGATAAAACTCTTCAACAGCTTCAGCAAACATAACATCAACGTCATGAATCCCTCGACGTAAGGACGATCAACTGATGAACGTCATGATCAAATAATATAGCTGGGGTGGGGGAGGGGCGGATGGTTTTTCGGTCCCGGTCTGCTGGCACAGGGAGTCATATACCAAAATGTTCCTTGATGTCTGTAGTATACAACCTAGGTGGAAATCCTTGCCAAAAGCCACAGGCATCTACTAAATGGTGGACAAAATGACTGTAAATCTGACTATATAATATTTACAAAATACAGAATCTATGGTGTTAAATTAATAACAAAAGGGCCATCGTCAAAAGCACATGTTTACGTTTCTTATCGTTTATCTTTGTTAAATCAACTGTTTTATACAAACAATATTTGAAAATACATTTAACCATATTTTTGAAAAGGAATCGGAGTCTACTGAACTTTGATATCAAGAGTAAAAGGCATTTAAAACATTTGGTATGGCAGCGCCCTCTGTTGCTCACATTCGTCAGATTGGCAGATTGGATGGATTAAGCCACTGGTGGAATGAGTAGATGCCTGGGTCTTTAAGATGACCTTTGACCTTAATTTAGGGTCAAAGTTCACATGTGTTTCAATCAGACTTCAAAACTATAATTTAACATGGGAAGAAGAACAAAATATTGACCACAAGAAGTATATCATATTGTTGGATGACTGCTTAGACTAAGCAAAAAAAGAAGCTAATCACAACTTTGATCGTAGATCAATTTTTTTGACCTATGACCTTTAAAAATGACAAGTCTTCATCAAAAATAAGCCATTTTCGGCCATTTTTCTCAAATTCGGCCAATGTTCGACCTTTCCCTTCTGTAAAAATATTGTTACTCATTAAGAAATGATAAACCATGTTTTTTAAGGTTAGTATATCAATGTACTTGATATTGAAATGAATTTCGACCATCAGACTTAAATGGCCAAAAAGAGAACAAAAAATAGGTCAAAAATACATATAGGTCAAAAGGGAGTAACATTTAGACATGAATGGTGGTTGCTATGGAAACTACATTGCCGGTAGGTTTTTACAGTTGTCTTAATATCAAAGTAGGTCTATTAACCAGCAATATTATATGTATTCCGATCATCCAAGGGCCAATAATATTTTTGAAATAATGATTAAATGTTATTTTTGGCCACTTTCGTAAACAAACGGTAAAGACTGGCCGGTTTTTGCTGACATGTTATTTTTAAAAGGTCATACGTCAAAAGTGTTGATCGACAATTAAAGTTTGAATATGTAGTTCCAGGCAGTCAGCCGAACAATGTGATATACTTTTTATGGGTTTTAAAAAATAAAATAAAAAATTGTTCCCATTGAAACATATGTGAACTTTGACCCTAATTCGATGTCAAAGGTTAAGATAACATCCGAGTTGGCAAAAATGTCCACCTAGGTTGTATGCTACAGACTTCAAGGAACATGTTGGTATATGTCTCCCTTTTCCAGCTTCCCAGCTAATAATGTGGTACATTCTTTTTAGACATCGAGGGCTTAGTGTCATAAGTCACAACATAATAGCTGCAAGTTGTTATGAAGGGGATTGTTCATATGTTGTGTAATTGATTTAACATAATGCAACTCAATATGATCTTTTTGTTCGGATAGCTAGTGATCAAGACAATCACTATCTATTACACCCGCCATATTTTATACACTTCCCCTGTTGCTATGGTGCACCATTGACGAATGTAACCATACACATGGCAGCAATTGTAGCTAGTTCATTGTGGCTCCAAACCCCTAGATATAGTCGACGGGTTTACTATATTAAACAATTTATCTTACATGCCCAATTAATTGATATCACTGCCATACTGGTTTATTTGCAGATGAAATTCCACAGTTGAAGATAGCAGTCGTTGGGCATGACGGCGATGATTTTGTTTGCAAACTACTCAAGACCATTTCCGACTCTCAGTCTGAGGAAAGAACGATGGAGGTCAAACATCCTGCAGGCGACCCATGTGTCAGCCACCAAGGAATGATCCAAGGCTCTGTTCTCTTCGTTGATGCAGGAACTTTGGACGCGAAGGAGAGTAAGGACGTTGATGAAGGAACTCTGGTCGCGAAAGAGAGTAAGGAGATTTCCAGCCGAGTCGTCGAGTCGGTATTCAAGATGGTTTCCGGCGGACTCCATTGGTTCTTTCTCGTTATTCGCCTAGACACCGATGCAAATACTCAGCTGCACTTAATAAACACTTTCAAGCGCGTATTTGGTGACGGTGCTATGAAGTACACCGTGGTTGTGTTTAGTAATGCCAGTCATAGCTGGACAGGTTTTCCCAGGTATATTGCCAATCTTCACAAGGAGGCGATGATGTGGAGTCAGCTTCCAGTTGATAAAAAAATGATTTCGGCATTGGATAATCAAGATTCTGCGAAAGCTTTCAATGAGGGCGTGACGAAATTATTCCAAGATGTCTATGAGAAAGCAAAGCAAAGGAAAACCAGTGAATGTTGTTACACACGCGAAATGGCGCCCTCTGCGGAGACATTTGAGCAAGAAACTTCGAATACCTCGTCCCCAAGAGAACGTTTACATAGGATTAGTAATGTTTATCCAGTACCACCGTTTAGGCGTAAAAATAAATACACTGTTGCACAACTCTATTTCGACGCATCAGTTAATTAAAGGAAATCTATGTTTTTGAATTGGAATCAGCCCATGATGAATGTTTGTAACTTCTCAGAGAAATAAATCACAAGATTCTACCAGGAGCATATCAATAAAGATTGATAACTGATAACAGTACTTGTATTCAGTGGCATTTAGAGCAGAGTATACAAAACAATCTTTAATAAAAACAAATTTAGGGAGAGTAAGAATCACAAGGCTACTTGATATTTAGAAAATGTTTGGCATAAACTAGAAAACAACCATACAAAGGTTATGTGTTAAATAACTGACATCTTGCGTTTAGTGTTCAATGATAACTTTATCAACTTACTCAAAAATCCTTCCAAGCAGCTTTCATTGCAGGGCTCTATTTGTTACTGTTGGTATACCTATATTGAGTTGGATTAGTTCAGCCATGCACGGCAAAGCTTGTGTAGACTGGCTTCCATAGCCTTGTATAGAACATTGATACTAACGTGCTCAACAGAAGTTAAACACGTACGCAAGTACGTGTTTACGCGAGGCCCCGAAGGGCAATCCACAAGCCTAACTTTTTCTCCCTTAAAACACAATTATACACTTCACTGCTAACGCAGTCATAATAAGGCCTAAGATACATCAAGGAACAGAGGCCTGAAGGGGGTTTAAGTGAGAACACTAAATTGTACGTCCGCAACGATACACATTTGTCAATTTTAACTTAAGATAAAGGTTCTGTTAATTGTCTTTGTTTGTTTTCTTTAGGTTGATCCCTCTTTTAAATAAAACTATATTAGTTTTCATTACAGACCTGAACACTTCAGAGAAATTTTGATAGGAATACAGGTATGCTGAAAAAATCACTTTCTCTGAATACGTCCGCGACTGAGGCAAAGAGCATGTCAAACTAGTCTGCTAATGTATTCAAGCATCGCCTGATAGATTAAGCAACTACCAAATATGAGTGGCAAATGAAACTATAAAACTGAAAAGAGTGGCCATTAGTGCTCCCTTTTGCCCTTATTTTCTTTATCAGGTCAAACTGGTTACTGGTGCATAGTACATTGTTCAAAGATAATAATATCGTAAACAGCACAACAAATTCACTTTTGCCCAAATATTGCCTTTTTATGCTGAAAATGACATAAAAAGGATTTTTATTTTTGTCACACCCTTCATTGGACAGCTTTAAATATTAAAGCTCTTTATTTAGACTAGGTGTCAAGCTGTTACCAAAAATGCCGTGAAAAAAAACCTGAACACATTTATTGCCTTTGGCTGGTCTACTGGTGACATAATATTCAAACTAAAATGTTTAACACATTGCATAATTTAATAGTTAGGAGAATGTACCATACAATATCATGAATATTAAAATATCGCACAAATGAATGTTATGAAGACGCTTGTTTCTTGATCAATTGCACTTTGAGTGACAGTCAGTCACATTTGTGAAGGAAAATACTTAACAGGTTCACAAATTATAAGTTCTAGGTATATTGCTTCTAAAGTGTTGCAACATATACAATTTTAACTTCACTGAAATCTTTATTGATATGTAAGTCTTTAACGAAGCCCTCCATTGATATAGCCACCATTCTCACTCAAGTCAGTCATTTTTTTAATGTATACGCTCGTATAACTCCCTTTATCCATTTCAATGGTGAAAAGGGATTCAGCTTACAAAATGTGTTACATTTTGCTTATTTTTCAGGTGATTACTTTTTCTTTTTTAAATATAATCTATACAAACAACAACAATTTCATAGTTCAATTCGTACATCAAGGGCCATTTCAATTCATGCTCAATTATTTTATGATTCACCATGTTTAAGGCTTTCCAAAATCCAATCCACCTCTTCACGGCCACACTAATTAGGCAGTCCATTTCACAAATGAACTTTGTACATGCTATGATTAACGATCATCAAAATAGTCGATTATTATCAATAATATTAATATTTGGACTTTAATATTGCATATAAGAGGATCGGATGAGTACATTCCATTAAAGTGTAATTGTAAAGAAGATTCATTGCTTTGATAAAGATATTCTTATTTTCGTTTTAATAATAACAATAATAAAGATGGAAATTGGTAAAGCGCTATCTATCCTTATAGCCTAGTCAGAGGCGCTATTTCATTATTATTACGTTAGGCTTCCACTAGGAAATCGTCACAATCATTTAATTTCACCAATGTATTATGTGGCAACTGGCTACAACCATATCAGCACTTAGATTGTAATATTATGTTTTTAATTCATCTTTCTTATCAGAAAAGTAAATAGCAATCAATGACATTAGTATGGAATTAGAATTGTTTCGAATTCGGGCTCTGGTGTTTGGCTATTTTCTATAAGTGGAACATTCTGGACATACGGTAAAATATAACCAAAAGTTGGATCACCCCTTGCCGTTCAGAAGCATGTAGGTGATTGGAAAGCAAACTGATAGATGTCGATGGAATGTTGATGACTTTTGTCGTCCGCTTGACTTAATTGAAGTATACACGAAATCCGGGGGGGGGGGGGGGCGGGGGGGGGGGGGGGGCGGGTGGTCAGTGAACATACCAATCGGGTACACATGCGCGTCCAAGCACCTCTGAAATGGACCCTAAATGGCTTTAACCAGAACACTATTTTGATACCCCTAAATGGCGTAACACATACAAACCCTACCCTAAACGGCGTTACCAACACTCAATAATGCACCCCTAAATGGCGTAACATAGTAGGAAGAGATTATACAACCTATCACCATAGAGCTTTTCAATGGGAAAGAACTATGCCGCTTGGATGATGCTACAACGAGGTTAGCGTTTATTCCGTATAGAAGAACACATCATCGGCATCGTGCCAAAAACATAGTTCGACGTCAGAAAAATAACTTGATATAGCTGGAATGGTTCCTTCTAAAGGTATTTCAATAAACTGCGCATGCTAATTACCATTTATAAATTTCTGCACGTGGAGTTTTCCATCACCAGTTGATCTCAGTTGAAAATTCCCAAAGCGTTACACTGCCGATAATGAGCTAATTGATATTCATGAGGTGATTTACTACGGCGATTTTACATTGGAATTTTGACTTGCCCGATAAAATCATGAATTGTAAAGCTTTAAAATCATGAATCTGAATAGGAAACATGAATTTATTGGTATAAAAGGTACAATGAACACAATGAAATGGTAATTGGGTCTGATGGTTTAATACTTTGTCGACAACACAGTGATAACTTGCAAGCTTCCAGGGGGAGAAATACGTATGGGCGGCAGTGTACATTGAATGAGCAAATTTCTTCTCCGCAGCTTGATACCTCATTCAACAAAATCGAATGGATACTTTTAAAGTTATGGCGATTTCAATGACCGCGCATGCAACAGAAAAGTTGCACTAGGTATAGGAAATCATTGATTTGTGTGTGATTACGCACTGAAAAACTCACAGCTAATCAGCTAAAACTTGTATTCTTCACAGCCAGATGCACCCTTTGTCCCGCACATTGCGGTTATCACTCCAGACCCATTCATCTGTCTCGTTCAGATAGCACACAGTTATGACAGTAATCACACACAAATCAATGATTCCTATACCTAGTGCAACTTTTCTGTTGCATGCGCGGTCATTGAAATCGCCATAACTATGAAAGTATCCATTCGATTTTGTTGAATGAGGTATCAAACTACGGAAAAGAAATTTGCTCATTTAATGTATATCTCAGATTTTTTGTACCGATTATATATTTTGAATAAGCGAACCTCAAAGCACCTGGTCAGGGACTTTATGTGCTAGGTGTATATGGTATGCATAATGTAGAATGCATGCAAAATAATTGCAGCACTTGTGACAATGCATAAAATTGGCAAGTATATCAATTGTGCATGCATACAAACATTATTTCTTTTTCACATTACTGTACGGGCTAGTCCTCTAGGGGTTACTGTAGTACCGTTGCCCTTTCCGCGGCGTTCCTATGGATTACGACTTTAACTTTATGTTAATAAATACCAGTTGTGTACAGCAGTAATCATGATTCATTGGTCGTGATTTGTTATCTTCATATGCCTTATTTGTTGTTATCGTGGTCATTATAATCATGCTCAATCATTTATCAGCATCGACCGTGGAACGATCATCGGAAATTGACGAAAAACATCAACAACTTAGCGAGCGTGACGTATTTGACTTATCGCAGCTCGTCACTGCTTATAATTAAGATGTTTCAATTGATTTTGTGATTTATTGCGTTGTGTAATTGTTGCTTTTGTATGCATTATTTGTATATGGTCATGTGTTTTGAACTGACCACCCAAAAAGGGTGGCGGCGTTGCATTTTTGGTGACGAATCATCCATCTCTCTCTATTAACTCAACAACTAAATATGGTAGGGCTATGGTTTAGGTGTCATTTAAAAGCTTAGTTATCTAGCTACACTGTAAGAATAAATCAGGTATTTCTATAACTGTTTGGCTGAGATATGATTGATAATATTTCGAACGTCAGGGGTGGCGGCGGTGGCGGTGGCGTTGTGTACAATCTATACGGGGAATATAGAAAATGTTCCCAATTCTACGTTCAAATTACAATAACTCCTCATATCTGTATGGTACAAACAGGATTTTGCTCTCATTTTATAGTTTGTTTTATATTCTATAAGTTTTGTTTCAACAAACGTGTCAACTATTACGTAACAATTGTAATCACGAATCAATTGCATTGTCCTTGGCTTTGTCCCTATTCACTACACAGTGAACTTGCCCTAATTCATCGGTTTTACATACATGACTTTAACAACAGAATTATTCAACCGATGATAGCAAAATTATACATTCTTGGAAAGCTCTCAAATAGGGGAATTCAAAAATCCTTCTTAAATTAGGATAGGGTGAATAGCCAAAAATGTATATGTAAAAAACTCTAATAAATATGAAATGTAAACGTTTGCGCTCATTTACTTCCCGATATAGAATATTTCAACAAGTTACCCTTAACAACCATTATGTTCTGATGAGTAAATTGCATGAGGAACTAATGTGCACAGTCAAATGATGATTGGGATAGGAATAAACAAAATATTGAGCTTTAATCAAAATATGAAAAAAAATCGATATTCTTTGAACATTCTTAATCACAAGCTGTTACCATTAGGTCCTATGCAAATTCTAATCGCATATTTAGATTCCTTGTGAGATTACCGCTCAGAAAATATATACATGTTATGGGGTAGAACAATTAGTTATTGCGATATGCTAATTCGAATCTCAGATGGTGTAAAATGTAAAAATCTGGACATGCAACGGGAACATGGGAAGGGTGGCGAGTTCAAAACACATGGCCATGTATAATGTTCTCTGCTCTGGTTTCATTGTTTCTTTTGTTTAATTGCTCAATGCGCCATGAGTGCTTTGGCAGATTTGCGCGCATCATAAATGTTCAGTATCATTATTATACTGTCAACTCTAAACACTGCCCTCTATACTTGGCTTAAAGGTCCGTTACATTATGAGGAAAGGTGCAGTACAATTTATTTATTCCGTTTTAATACGAAATAAAGCAAAATTCCCTTAATATTAAAAAATATATATATATATTTTTCAACAAATGAACTGATTTGGCTAAACTCATGTTCGAAAAAATAATCGCGTGCAGTACATACATGTACAACAATTAGTACCCCTAAACGCTCGATGCTGTAATGGATACCCTAAAGTGCGATGCCCCTAAAAGTACCCATTTTTCAGAAAGACGTCGACGACGTCGTGTGGTGAAATCTGGACTCTGTTCGACCATTTTTTTGGACGCGGATGTGTACCCGCTTGGTTTGTTCACTGACACCGCCCCCCCCGGGACACGGAATTGTTGGGAAAATTATCGTAAATTGTGTGGTTTTGAAAATGTGATAAGTCTTACGTGTTTGACGGTTTTACAAGCCTGCAAATAAGCAATTCACGTATTATGGTTTGTTTCATACATTTGAAATTCATTTTGTCACTGCCGTACCCATTGAATGTACACACCATAGCGTTCTCGTTTGTTTCTGACGAACTTGTTGCAAGTCTATATGAAATCCTTCAATATTGTCGTAAGGATGTCAGGCCTTGCGCTTGCATTACGTTGAAAAAAGTATCAACAAGTATCAAAGCGCCAAGCCAAATGCACGCGGTTTCTAAAATCCGATTGGTAACGCAGTGGACACTGACTAGGACGGTCGAGGGTCCCCATGGTTGCCCTTGACCGCCAGACAGAGCGCCGCGCTTGTTTTCACACTGTTGTGATCAAACCCGCGCTTGCATTGCGCTGAAAAAGTATCAACATATAAATAACATGCAGGAAAAACGCGGAAAACGGTCCAACATAGTCTTCTAGATATTTTAATAGTTATCATCTAGGCTGCGTTTACTTGAACTGGCAACACTTGTCCCGCCGTGTTCGAAACTAAATTTCTGCAGCGGCATAAGTCACGTGTTCGTTGTACGCCGATGATACGCTGAGGATACGTCGACCACGGCAGACATACGCTACGAATACGTTAAGCATACGTTGGTCATACGCTCGCCGATCGCATACGCTGTGAAGTTTGTTAAAGTTAGTGATACGCTATCAATACGGTAGTCATACGCTATGTATACGTTCAATACGCTATGGATATGTCCATTCTATCACCGATGTCGACTTTTCCTACGCAATTCGTTGGGAAGTTGGACGTTCTTGGACGTTCTTGGACTCTGACAATTTTCGAGCTATTTTTTGAATACGTCGGCATACGTTCAGGCCACGTTCAGGCCATACGCTATGGTGTGACAAGGCCTTCACAGCGTGCTTTTAACGTAAACTACGTATCCCCAACTTACCCCTAACTTATATCAGCGTACACCAACGTATTTTTCGATATTTCGCATACGTTGGCATACGTTCAGGCGATACGCCATGGTGTGACAGGGCCTTTACACATTGAAGTATTAGACATTATACATGTATGTAGTCCTCAAAATAAGTAACTTTCTAGGTAATAAATATACTCTTAAGGGGGGACTTAAGGAAGTTTTTTGTTGAAGTTTGTTGGTGCTGTAATTATTGAACCATGACTCAAATGTATATAAAAGTATACCTTTTTGGAAAGGAAATGGATCAGAGAATCCAAATTTGGCATTAATTTTGACCAAAAATGTTGATTTTTTGAGAAAATCACAAAAAATCACTTTTTTGACCCATTTTTTTTGAACAAAGCTAACAAACATAATTTTGAGTTAAAAATGCCCAAATCACTTGATGATGATGTTAAGACACTACTGGAGGGACGATTTTTTTTTTTATAAATCTAATCCAATATTTTTTGAAATTTTGACAAAAAAGTGTAAAAAAAAATTAAAAATCCATTTTTTCACGTTTTTTGGCACTTTTTGGTCAAAATTTTCAAAACTATTAGATTAGGTTTAAAAAAAAAAAATCGTCCCTTCATTATCATTATAAAGTGATTTGGCCATTTTTTACTCAAATTTTTTTTTGTTAGCTTTGTTCAAAAAAAATTGGGTCAAAAAAGTGAATTTTGTGATTTTCTCAAAAAATCTACTTTTTTGGTCAAAATTGACGCTAAATTTGGATTCTCTGATCCATTTCCTTTCCAAAAATGTATACTTTTATATACATTTGATTAATAGTTCAATAATTACAGCACTCACAAAATTCAAAAAATCAAATCAAAAACTTCCTTAAGGGGGCTGTGCACCTTCAGGTACAGCCTCCGTAAAACTGCCGTAACTTCTTTATTATTCATTAAATCTATATAAAAGTATACATTTTCTTGCAGAAAAGGGTTCAATGAATCCAACCATGATCATGAAATTGACCATTTTGGGAGAAAATTATAAAAAACACGTTTTTTGACCCATTTTAGGTTTGGAAAAGATAACTCAAAATATATTTGGTTACATTTTCTCATACTAGTTTAATTATATTCCTCATGCAATTCCCTAGGAATCGTTTTTTTTTTTTAATTTTTACTTTATTATTTTTTGAATTATCGAACAAAAAGTGCCAACAAATATGATTTTTTACCAAAAAACGTGATTTTCACGATTTTGGAGGTTAAAAAACAGTTTTTTTGGCACTTTTTGGTCTGTAATTCAAAAAATAATAAAGTAAAAATTTAAAAAAAACACCGATTCCTAGGGAATCGCATGAGGAATATAATAAAACTAGTATGAGAAAATTTAACAAAATATATTTTGAGTTATCTTTTCCAAACCTAAAATGAGTCAAAAAACATGTTTTTTATAATTTTCTCCAAAATGGTCAATTTCATGATCATAGTTGGATTCATTGAACCCTTTCCTGCAAAAAAATGTATACTTTTATTAAGATTAAATGAATAATGAAGAAGTTACGGCAGTTTTACGGAGGCTATACGAAGGTGCACATCCCCCTTAAGTCCCCCCTTAACTCCAACACTATAGCACTATAAATTATCTCTTTGATTTGAGATATTGTTCACGAAGATCGGTTAATAATCAAGAACGCAACATTGGAAAGGATTGAACAAAGTGCAGTGTATATTTTCACACGTGGGTCTTGAACACGCAGGACAGTGTGACAGGTATGGGCTGTATTGATAATTGAAGCATCCCCAACCCTCATCTTAATATCGACCCGTGAGTTGTTGCTACGAGTTAATCAATAACCATCCTGTTGCTACATGTAGTCCGAGGCAGAGACTATATAACTATGGGACAAGTATCTCGAAGGCAAAGTCCCCCGTTTACTATGCTTAAATTGACGGAGGACGGTTTTAGAGGGGGTGCACTATCATGGTCGTAGCAAACCAGACGACCTAAGACGTGGTGGATTTTATCGGCTCAAAACATGATTTGTGGCACAGAAATAGTACATCAATGGTCAAAAAAAGCTGATTGTGATTTAGAGTAAAACTTATTTGCTTTGATGATAGCAGAATGTAGTTCTTATATGACACGAAACATTCAGAATTGGTTATTTGAAATTAATTTGTACGTGGAACAAAATACGAATTTTAAATTGTGGATGGCTTCGTCTGACAGTGACAGAGGAGGGGCGTGGCGTTATTGGCATTTTATGAATATTGTAATTAGATCAGTTGGGAAAGACGCTGGATCGCGACGATCACATCGTGTGAGGTCATGAATAGTCATGGCTTAATATTCATTTACAACGAATGATTGACAGTTTACGCTTAACTTCCGGAGGACGGTTTTATAGAGTGCGCTATACTGAACCAATCTCAACAAACGGCAGATAGGGTGTTACATAGGCCCGTCCGAGGTTGCGTGTAGGCGAACAAAATGTTAAAATAATAAAACGGACTTTGTTTTGCTTTTAGGCGAATAACTAAGTTAACATTCATTCAATCTTCACGTGTAATATCTCAAATTAAAGGAAAGAAATTTCCTTACCACTTAATTTAATATTTTTATGTAGGAGCTATACACTGGCACTCAAAAGTATTACCGCACTGCATACCTGATATAAACATGCATTGTATCTAATAACATATGCCATATATCCACCATAATACATTTTGGGTGTGTTCTTTATTCATTTGTAATCCATAAATTCATGTTTGTATCTTGTTTCATTCATGAAAACTGTCAGAATTGATCATTGATTACAAGAACTTGATCAACACACGTAAAAAACCCATAGACATTTGCCTAATTAATTATTCATGAGCTCATTATCGCCGTGTTTTAGGTATGGGACAAAAAAAGGGGAGATTTTGAAACGGTAATTAAAAGGCTATAAGAAACATTATGGATGTGCAGGTTTTTCAAATACCTTTAGGGGATCTAAAAATTCCTAGTAAATATCCCCTTGAACGTGAAAGAGACTCTCCAATAAGCCAGGTACCTTTTGAAAAACATGTTTTGATCAATGTGAGAAGTCTGGCGCTGTAAAAGAGAACCAGCCAAAATTGCCTGGGATTTGCACCCGGGTTTGCATTGCGCAAATAACAAAATGCTGAAAACAAGAGAGCTATCTAGCTTCGTAAAGGGGAAAATTTGTGCTCTATCATTGGAAAATATCTCAAACCGAGAGATAGCACGGCGTTTAGGAATAAATGAGTCCTCTGTTCGCTACAATTTAAAGAAACAACAAGAGTCTGGAAGTATGGAAAATCGGTGTAGAAGCAGACGGCCAAAGGTGATGACAGAGGCAGCGGAGCGAAACCTATATAGTAACACGATGCAAGCGGTCACCGTTCAAACCCGCTACACATCTCCGCTGTGATATCCTTGAAGCTACCGGCACTGCCCCTAGCATTTCTACTGTCAAGCGGCGACTCGCGGATAATGATCTCTCGGCATATCGTCCTAGATCAGTGCCACTGCTTCAGCCAAGACATATCAGAGCCAGGAAAGAGTTTGCAAAAGATTACCAGTCTTGGGATGAAGATGACTGGAAGAAAGTTCTCTGGTCAGATGAATCTAGATTTTGTCTTTTCCGCAGTGATGGCAAGGGGTACGTGAGGAGACCAACTAGCAAATCACTTGACCCGCGCTACACCAAGCCAACAGTGAAACATCGCGGAGGGGTCATCATGGTTTGGGGATGTTTTTCTCGGGCTGGTGTTGGTGATCTGGTACTAGTTGATGGCACCATGAATAAGGAAAAATATCTGAGCATCCTTGAGGATAACGTGCTAACATCTGCACATCGTTTGATTGGCCCAGATTTTACTTATCAGCAAGATAACGCCCCGTGTCATACAGCAGGTTTGATTCAAGATTGGTTTCGGGACCCAACACCAGCTGCATTACAAGAATCGGGTGTGGATTGGGGCTTCGATGTGTTGGAATGGCCTGCTCAGTCGCCCGATCTTAACCCCATAGAAAATCTTTGGAATGCCATAGAGGAAGATGTGAAGAAGAGAGCAGTTAAGCCAAGATCCAAGAGTCGGCTCTTTGAAGAGGTTAAGATTTCATGGGAAAACTTGTCCCCAGTTTACCTCATGCATCTCACCGACAGTATGATTCATCGATGTCGCGATATCATCAAAGCAAGATTTCACATCGACTACTAACTTTAGTCCCCAAGACAGCCCTTGGCTAATCCCAAATACAACAGCCCTTTTAGGGCTACCCAATCTTCCAAAAAGAGAGTGACCTATTGTTGCTTTCCCTAAATAAAAAAAAGAAAGAAAGAAAAACAAATCCCTCCATTTCCCCAAATAAAGAAACCACACAAATTAAACACCGAAAAAACCTTCACACTTTAATATTACACATGTTCGAGAGGTTACAATTTCTGAATCTGATCATCGTATGATCACATAATTGATATAACCCTTTGACAAGATTTCTTAGCTACAATTTGATACCTCATTTGCCACCAAAGGCTATAAATTGTTGAAGATTTATGAAAAAATATGCAGTTCCGAAATGACACAATTTTTGTATAATTACGCGCAATGCATTGCATGCATGGACAAGGGGCATCAATGGGAGGTTTGTTGACTGCATGCACGGACAATTTAGGCGGGCTATTCAACTCAAATCTCGACACGCAAGTATCCGAACGTGCGTTCTATGACTTCAAGATTCTTCATAAAACATTTTAAATCTTGCCATATTTAAAATCTTTGGTAGCAAATGAGAATTCAACATGTGTCTAACAAAAGTGTGCAAATGTGTATATCAATTATATTATCATACTATGATCATATTTAAAGTTCGGACTTCTCTTATGAGTGTAGGTGTTGAGTATCAATATTGATTAAACATCATCATACAATAACACAGTGTGTCAATGGGTTCCCGGCTGTTTATCATTTTATGGGTAGTAGGTTGGGGTGGTAATACTTTTGAGTGCCAGTGTAGATGGTGTGACCGGTGACGTAGTGCCCGGCGGTTTGCGTGCGCACCTATAGGGAATGTGCTTTAATTCACACTTGGTTGATCATTACTTACAATGCTTACGGTGTAATAGTGCAGTCATGGTCTGCATCCCTAAGCACAGTGAGAGACCAGGCACTAAATCTGGTTGCCCGGCAGTATGCGTACGCACCATAAGGGCATGTGCTTTTAAAATTGGCGCTCAGTGATGTGTGTTTTGCTTTCGAATAGTATGTATGCAGTAGTCATGGACTAGTACCTCTAGCATTTCTTTAGACCAGCCGCTAATCAATTTGTAAACACTACTGATGTAAACAACGATCACCTCATCTATAGATGGGGTGATTGCAATATTTATACAAAAGCAACGGTCGAAGGGACTGGACTGTCGATACATGATTGAGGGAACCGCATTATGACCACAACACTGTCCACTATGCCTTATTGTCCTTTATAATGCTTTGGCGCGAGTTTTAAAAGCACGGGTCCTAACATAACAGGATGCGAGCGCAAACCATCGGGCAAAGAACAATGGCAACTGCCGACCAACTGCCCGGTGTGACGTCACCTGTCACCCAATCTTTAGTGTTGGAGTTGAGAGCATATTTATTACACGGTCAGTTATTTATTTTGAGGACTGTACATAATTCACCTTGTAGTAGATACAGAAGGAATAACAATCCGTGTTTAAAGCTCTATTCACATTTCCGATACATTGATTGCTATTTGAATCCTATTTTTAAAGCGTTATCCTAGCTTAGCGTAATGCGATAACGCTACTTTTGTAATAGCCATGGAAATAGTAGCGTGTCTCTTGGCGGGTAAGGGTATGGTGTAGAAGTTCAAAGTATGCAAATGAGGATTATGAGGGGAACAAATCCGTTGTCAAGTACTGTGTTAGATGTGTGGTAGAGCATGACATTGTATTCAGTGAGATCATTTGCATACTTGGGACTTCTACACCATACAGCTACCTATTGGCTGGAGTTTTGAACAGGTGTATCAATAACATTGTTTAATTTGAATACATTAAAATGATATAGCGATATATAGTATCATGATCATATTTAAACCGAGGGTAATTCAATAAGTTCTACCTCCTACCTCATAACTTTGCTATAGCCAGTCGTATGAAATATTCCACAATTGTTGTTTGGAATCTCAGCTAAAAATTCATAGTAGATTGTTCTGAATATTGGTTGTACTTTTCTGGAGATGCAGTGAAAACTAAAGGTCTATTTAGTGCGACGGAAACGGATAAAAACAGCATATGTTTCATAAGTGCTATTCATTTGGCCAATCTAAGAGACAAAACGTACCTATCGGTCAATT
The DNA here is from genome assembly GCA_035610835.1 of Ophiura sarsii. Lineage (NCBI taxonomy): Eukaryota > Metazoa > Echinodermata > Ophiuroidea > Amphilepidida > Ophiuridae > Ophiura > Ophiura sarsii. The sequence goes on from CM069444.1 coordinate 20,459,607, forward strand.
ACAATTAATCGTTCTAAATTACAAATATCTCTTGAACAGACTATAAACATCAGTCAGTAGTTTTAACCCTAGCATAGAAAACTGCTGCAAAAGTTATATTTGCTTTTCATAGGAGCTAAGACATCTTCAATATACTGGACTAAATGGATAGATTTCAAGTATCTATAAGAGATCAGTATCTACCTGATTGACTATTGTAAAGATTACACGTAAGGAAAACTCACAAAGTAACTATTATGTTAAGATTGAACATCCGAGGCATCACTTTGGCTTGACTTGTAACAACGAACATTTGACTTAGTTTTATGCAATACATTCGAGTTGATATTATACTATTTGCAAGCCTACAAAGGTTAATATTGCCTACAATCTGATTTATTCATGATAATACAGTATCATATTCAGAAATCATCCATTGTTTTCTATTTTCAGTATTTAAATCGGGCTGTTGTTAAATCTTATCATACAATACGGAGCGATAAAAAAACTAAGAAAACATATTTATCTTTAGGGTAATTGTTCGTGTCCGTTGTCCAACATCTCTCTCTCTGGTTTTGATCGTATCATAACAAAAGTGAGACAATAAATGTGTAGCTATGATTCAGAGCTATAATCACGACAAATGTCAGACTGCCCTTCATATTAACGATGTTATGAGTAAGGAGGTAGAAATTATTGAAGGAACCTCGTATTATCAATGAATGACATTTTAATATTCAATTTGTCAAAACAGGTCACTATTATACAAATATGGACTGTTCATGAGGGAAATGGGGTGAACTATTGCTATAACGCATGAACATATATTTGTGCGATTTTGATCAAATTAAACATGAACAATATCTTACAGGCGATCCTTCATGCCATTATGACAAAATCGTACGAGGCAGGGCATTTTGTGTCTTTCAAAAGTACCATTGACCGCCCGGTCAATAGTACTTTTTGAAAAAAAAGAAAAAAAAGACCGGGAAGTGACGTCAAGCATGAAATGGACTAAACTATTTTGTGTTATCTGATGTAGTATCCACCAATCAGATGGCTAGAACATGTTAATGCGTTATATAATATTCATTATTATGTTTTGAGGTGTCCAAATGTGGTGTAATATTGGATGACTTGAGGGCGATACAGTGAAAATTGGTTAAGCCTTGAAAACAAAATTGGACGAGCCGCAGGCGCAATTTTCACTGTATTGCTTGAAAAAAGGAATCCAATATTTACATTATTATGTTTTGAGAATCTGACTCTAATTAAAGATGGGACATCTATGCTTGTTAAATAAATGCACAGTAATTTACATGCAATAGGATAGCCATAAAATACTATGAAGTATAGGCTAGGACTAGTTACGCTAGCATCATATCATCACCAGGGCTCTCTTTTAAATTCAAAGTGGGGTGACTGTTGCAGTTTTGCATCTGTGTTACATTGTAATATACCCAAAAATAATGTTAACACATCGATAAATAAGACACTGGCTCATTTTGAATGGTAAATCAAGAGCCTATACTTAGGCCTGCACACAAATCAGAAATAAGCTTATTTAGAGTGTATTTTGTTCTGGAACTACAACAAGAAAACTGTAAAAATGCTATCAAAATGTGTTTTAAATGACTTACTATAGCATTGTTATTTGATTTTTCCATTGGAATGTGTAAACATCGTGGAAATATTGAGGGAATTTACGTCTAAAAATGCCAGCACAAAAATCGGAAATGAAAATAAGAGGTTTACTTTTAGGCCTAGTAAAAAGGCTATACATTCTCCTTAAACCCACTATCAAAAGACCAAAAGTACAATATTTGTAGCCAAAGAGTATTTCACACTGTTTGTATTAATAAACCTGATCCATGTTTATTTTATTTACCCTTTTCATGAGTAATTCTGATGGAAACTTCTCTCCACACAAAATGTTACTACAGTGTCGGCCATCTTATTAAGTTTATGTTTACTTTTTTCACAGGATGTGTGGACTTTTCCATTATGTTAAATAGGGGGTTATATTATATTGATGGTAGGGGCTAATTGACTAGTAAAGAAGATAGGTTTTCAACATGTTTCACATCCAAAAACACCAAAATTATCATTCTAGGCTCGTGTTAAAAATATATCAATCATCATATTTTTGTGTTTTTACAGAAAATATACAAATATGGCAATTATTTATCCGGCGTGAGTTATGAAAAGTTCCAACTACAAATTATAATTTCACACCCTTCAAATGTATGGGTCAATCCAGCAAAAACATTGAACCAATCAAAAGGTCTTATTCCAAACTGTCCGATACAGTAAAAAAATCGGATGACCGATTTTTAAACTTACAAATACAGTCCAATACATGATTAACTCGAGTTCAAAGCTCTGTGTAAATGAATAGGACGGAAGATTCTCAAAACATAATAATGGATAATATTGGATCCCAAACATAATAATGATAAAATTGGATGATTTACGCACAATATGTATTGGTCTCGCTATGAATTTAAAAAAATTGGGCTCGACTGCGTCTCTCCCAATATTTTTAAAAACTCATAGCTCGACCACTACAATGGGCTTAATCGATCCAATTTTATACCAAAATATCGCCCCAAGTACAATATAAAACACCTGCTAATAATCCAAGCCCGAATCCAAGTAATTGGACTATATCTATGCATGTATTTGTCTAAAGGATGCTCAGTATGTTCTTGGCGTTTGACAAGTGAACAACATATACATGTACAAGAATAAAGAATAACAGGACATGATAACGCTCTGAAGGCGCCGAACCCCTACGCTTGTTTTGTGCATGCACAAAACAAGCGCAGTGCACTGGCGCTCAAGGGCGACCATGGGGACACTCTCACGCCCCAGCCAGTGTTCCCACTGCGTCACCGATACGTTTGGCTTGCCGTTTTGATCATGTCTTTAGCGTAATCCAAGTACCGGCCTGGCAGACTGTGAAAGGGTTTTAGTGACCTTGACTTAAAAATAGACAATTTCGGACAGTTTTACGTGCTATCACTGCGTGCTATACATATGTTTATATTTTTTTTGAGAGCAGTGCAATCGCTGGCCTGATCGCCGTATGTGTGACAGGGTCTGAAGCAAACTGAAAGATGGCGCTTATTTTAATAATAGGACCTGTCACACGCAGTATAGGCGTTACGTATCCCAAAGTTATCCGATAAATGTTGGAAGAATTAAAGTAAAGATTATTATTTCTAGGATCTCTGAAATTAAACAATGTTTTGAGATATCGATTGTTTAAATCGGACAAGTGTTGATTTTGAACTCAATGCAAAAGTTCATTTAACTAAACATAGTATACAGGGCAAACTCTTCAGCTTAGATAAGCCATTAACATTTGTGACCCCGTTTGAAGGGTAGCTACTCTTAACATCCCACGCGGCTAATAATTTACCATATACAATAAAGATTTTTCAGAAATCTCCAGAATAACTTATTTTAAAGCATTTCTCATGGTTATTCTAAATATGGTGATGTAACTCTATAATTTTGAAATTCATGAATCATTTTTGCTTGGCACGTGTTTTAAAAATGGAAACAATTAAATTATTGAATTATTCGATTTCAGTGATTTGTTATTTATGAGTGGAATAAAATATGCTCTTTTGATACGTGCTTCATTGGTATTTCCATTTTGTTGGTCTTTTTTAGAGAAAAAAGAAATCTTGGTCAACTTTTTATTTTGACTCACACCCTAGTTTGCCCAATTAATGTTTAATTATACTGATGCAAAGTTCAGATCACTCGCCAAACAACATGTTGTTATCAATGTCTGAACTTACCTGGGAATCAAAGTTCACATCTAATCAAATCTGGATTCGGGTGTCTTTTGTAGTAGTTTGTATCTGTCATTTCCTTCGTTGAGTTCCTTCTCTAAATCAGCTCGCATCGCAGAGAGCAGATATTGAGGTAATGTAAGGCAAGCTCATGCGGATCAAAACCTTTGTATATAGGCTTAATGTATATTGTATAGTTAGGCTTAGTAACAGTTTTGAATTGAACATGTTAAACCGTATGCAGAGCTACGATTTCAGTACTCTTCAGGAATAAAGTGCCTTTTACTCTAGACTGCAGAGAGTAATAATTGCAACACTAAGTGTTCACAAAAGTAGTTGCAGTACTTTTTTCATTAGTTATATTTATCATATATATTGTACACATAGGCACCTGGCTCTTTATACAACTTGATACAAACAATTATAAATACGCATATATAATAAATTTAAACAGTCTATATTTTGCTAAGAGGATGAGAGATAAGCGCCACAAGTAGTAGAGCTTGTGAAATATGTTTTTAGATGTTTTAGATTAACATTGGTCATGGTCTCAGTTCAATTGGTATGAGTATTGTACAATGAGTGATACAAATATTACACTGGACGCACTCGTCTAGAGTAAAAGTCACTCTCATACTGGAGCCTTGAACACTGATTATGCAGCGCCGTCTTCTTTACCTGGGCCGGTAGCTACTGTGCGGCCTAAAAATGTGGCTTAAGGAGTGAGTGATTACAATGATTACATGGTCTTCACCCAAAATAAATTCCTCATGGATATAGCTACATTTCTAAATTATGTATATAGCCTATGTGGCTGTTTTTTTCTCAATTCAATTCAATTCAATACAATTTATTCAGCAAAAGTAATACAAAGAAATTATAATACAATATGGGATAGAGGCTAGGAACCCCAGTGGAAACCCTGATAGACGGGCTTATATAATAGGGACCCTTGACACAAAAATAGAATGATAATAAATAGAGCATTTTTAATGACGGGAGAACAGAAAACACGAAACATCTTCTTAAAGATCGCACAGTAAAAAGTAATTATACGTCCACAACCTTTCTTTAATGACTCGGACCTTTTCTGTAAGTAAACAACAAAATCTTACACACATCTTTAAACAAACCATTACATTCATTACACAACCGCACGTGTTTTCTAAACGAAGTAATCAGCATGACTCCGAGTCATGCAGGCGCGTCGTCAGTCATATTTTCGGAAAACATCGGTTTGAAATGGTCTATAGTAACATTATTTATTTAACTATTTCAGTTGTCAACAATGGCTGCAACTGCTTCTGATGGTGCTCGACGTAAGACAGTGGTGTTGATTGGTCGAAAAGGTGATGGGAAAAGCGCCACTGGTAATACACTGCTAGGTCAAAAATGCTTTTCAACTAAGTCGATGGTGTCACAGACATTTATTCCGTGTTTGAAAGAGTCCACTCAAACCATTTCAAACTTTTCAGAAGTGAGCGTCATCGATACGCCTGGGTTGTTTGATACGGAGGTTTCTCAAGAGACAGTGGCAAGAGAACTGTCCCGCATCTTTGAATTGGCTCCAGATGGCGTCGACGCTTTCTTGATTGTGCTACGCATTGGTCGATACACGCTAGAACTTCAAAACACAATTAAATATGTGAAAGAACTGTTCGGTTTCGATGCAATAAAATATGTCGTTGCAGTGTTCGCAAGAGCAGATGATCTTGAGGACGATGGTATGTCCTTCGTGGATTACATAGCGCAGATGCCCAAAGATATTGCAGGAGTCTTACCCGGGCCCAAGATCGCTTTTAATAACAGGTCCGCCAGTGATGAACAAAAACAACAGCAAGCCTTTCAGCTTCTTACTCTAGTCGCTAAGATGCCAAACAAGGTTAGATATACTGCCGGCAAAGTTCCCACCAAAAGTCCAATGTATACATGGATGCCAACGGGAGAGATCCAGAAAGAGCCTTTAGATACAAATGTTGAGCCACAAAAAAGTGCCAGCGAGCAAGGCGGTGACAAGAGCCCACTAGGACAGTCTACTGATCCGCTACAAGGTAAGGAACTATGAAAATATATATTCATTGACTAGGACCTAGCCGTTTCATAAAACACTACTTGGCTGCAAGATCATTGCGTTCCCCCAATATAGGATAAATGCTGTAAAGCTAAAACATTTATATTGAAGGATGAATCATATCATAATTCTAAATATACCTAAGCACGAAAGATATGAGACACATTTGATATGTGTTTAGTACACAGTCATTAATGTTATGAGGATGAACGTTATTCTTTCATTTTACACCAAGTAAGATCAATATTTCATAAGCCAGTTTCAAGAAGCATAAAATCAACGTCATGAATCCCTCAACGGTAGGACGATCAACTGATGAACGTCATCAAATAATATATGGTACATTATGTACTGACATCGCTTAGTGTCATAAAGGGGTACTAAGAGATCCTTCATGGAGGGAGGGCTTAATTTATTTCAGAAGTTGGGTTTTATTCACATATACGTAATGTTTATACATGTACGTACTACCTCATGTTTACCTCATGTTTATTCAAAATAACCTTGAAAACAACCCATGGTTTGTTGCGTGATCCATAGTCATGACCTCCCTTATTCAAATTGCGTCGATCTTTAACCAATACAAATAAAAAGAAGCGAAAAGCACTAATATACCTTCGGAATGGCTGAGAAAGTGTCTTTGTTTTTCATTTTTACTGATTTATTTTTGAGGAAATCTTACATGACAGGGTTTCAATGTATATCATTTATCTAAACAAGGTAAACATGTTGAACTTTATTTTTAGAGAAATCTCTCGGTGTCCCTTTAAGGCACAAATGTATTATGGCTGCCAGATGTTATATATGGTATGTTACTCAGAGCAGCTATTGTAAATATGATTTTTTGTTCAAATAGCTAGTGATCAAAACAATCACTATCTGTACCACACCTGCCATATTTACCCCCCCCCCCCCCCCCCACCGATGCTATGGTACACCATTGACGAATGCAACCTTACACATGGCAGCCATTGTAGCTTGTTCCTTGTTCCTCCAAACCCCTAGATATATTCGATGGGTTTAATATTTCTAATATTTTATCTTACATGCCTAATTAATTGATATCACTGCGATACTGGTTTATTTGCAGAGCAAATTGCACAGTTCAAGATAGCAGTCGTTGGCCATGACAGCGATGATTTTGTCAGCAAACTTCTCAAGACCATTTCAGACTCTCAGTCTGAGGAAAACACAACGGAGGTCAAACATCATGCAGACGACCCATGTGTCAGCCACCAGGGAATGATCAAAGGTCGCTCTGTTCTCTTCGTTGATGCAGGAACATTGGACGCGAAGGAGACTAAGGACGTTGATCAAGGAACTCTGGACGCGAAGGAGAGTAAGGAGAGTTCCAGCCGAGTCGTCGAGTCGGTAATCAAGATGGTTTCCGGCGGACTCCATTGGTTCTTTCTCGTTATTCGCGTAGGCACCGATGCAAAAAATCTGCTGCACTTAATAAACACCTTCAAGACCGTATTTGGTGATGGTGCTATGAAGTACACCTTGGTTGTGTTTAGTAATGCCAATTATACCGGGAGAGATTTTCCCAGCTACATTGCTAATCTTCCCAAGGAGGTGCGGAAGTTGATTCGTCCAGTTGATAAAAAATTGCTTTGGGCATTTGATAATCAAAATTCTGCGGAAGCTTTTAATGAGGGCGTGACGAAATTATTCCAAGATGTCTATGAGAAAACAGAGCAAAGGGAAACAAGTGAACGTTGTTTCAAACGCTACATGGCGCCCTCTACGGAGACGTCTGAGCAAGAAACCCCGCATGCCTCGTCCCTAAAAGGACGCCTACCTTGGATTAGTAATTTGTTTCCTACGCGTAAACAATATGATCTTGAATCGAAATCAGACGATGAAGAAATTGTAATTTCTCAGACATACACCACAAGATCCTACACTGAAAACTTAAACTAGTCAGACACAGGATGGACTAACTTCAAACTAGTCGATCAGGTTAGTCAAGCCTGCTGGACTAGCTTAAACTAGTCAAGCAGGATAGTCAAACCTGCTGGATAGGTTATGGCCGACTTGACTAGCTTAAGGTCAGTCCGGCTCAGCCTGACTAGCTTGATTTATTCTGCTGGACTAGTCTGTGGCTGGACTAGCTTATGTTAGTCAAGCTGGCTTGACTAGCTTTAGGTTAGTCAAGCTGGCTGGACTAGCTTAAGGTTAGTCAAGGCACTGAGATAAAATATCAATGGCGGTATGCAGATAAGACGTAAGTCATCGCCGGTCCAGTTTTGCTAGCCAATATAGACGTAATTTGCCGTAAGCTGGACTAACCTTACATTTCGAGCAAACCTTAAGTTGGTCAAGTTAGCTTGACAAACCTTAAGTTAGTCAAGCTAGCTTGACTAACCTTACGTTAGTCAAGATGGACACCATTAGTCAAGATGGACACCACCAATAGAAAACAACCATACAAAGGTTGTGTGTTAAATAACTGACATCTTGCTTTTAGTGTTCAATGATAACTTTATCAGCTTACTCAAACACCCTTCCAAGTAGCCTTCATTGCAGGGCCCTATTCATTACTGTTGGTATACCTATATTGAGTTGGATTAGTTCAGATATGCACGGCAAAGCAGTGCTTGTGTTGAATGGCTTCCAGCATTGTATAGAACATTGATACTAAAGTGCTCTACAAAAGAAAGTCATACACTTTGTTTATGCTCTACAGAGTGTCTTCCAATAATTTCTTGTCCAAACAGGCTAGATAGACATTTAGATTTGTTCGGAACAATTTGAAACCACACATTCCACAAAACAACAAAGATAAACCATTATTAACAACATTGAACAACAATCCATGTGACGGTGTAACGTATCCAAATTCACATTTTTAACGCACACAAGTGGCGAAAAAATGTTGTGTGTGGTACCTGAATGGCCAGAAATAAGGAAGTGCCCATAAATACTTTGGTGGTGAGTTGGACATTTTTGAGCCACGGACATCCCCCACCCCCCCCCCCCCCCCCTCCCAAACACCGTTAATTTTTCTCTTGATTCCCCTTTTGAAATGGTGATGTTGTTTTACTTAATCCCCCTGTATGTCTAATTTACCGAGCATTATCATAATAAATATATCATTTAATTGTACAAATGTGGGTTATTTTGTGCGCGTGGCGTTGAACAAAAATCGGACCCTTTTTGTGTGTACGTTAAGCGCCATTTTTTGTTAATTATATTGACCCCCTATTAAGTACCATTTATTTTTGATCCCACTTTTGGGGGACATTTTTTTCCCTTTCTTCTGATCCCCCTCCATTTTTCCAACCCACCCCTTTCCACAAAGGTATTATTTTATGAACACAACCTAAACTGAACGAGCAGGTTATTTGATTGTGAACATGTAACACGTGGTTTTTTTTCTCCCGCGTAGTTTGTTGAAAATGGGAATTTTTAAACCTTACGGAATTTTAATAATGGTTTAACTTTATTGTTTTGTGGCATATGTGGTATTAAATTGTTCCGAAAAGATTTATCTAAATGTCTATCTAGCATGCTTGGTCAAGACATAATCAAAAATCACTCTATGGGACATAAATAAAGTGTTTGAATTTTGTTGAGCTCTTTATATCATACTCACTGCTTTCTAAATAGCCTAAAGCAGCTATTACTATAGTGCAACAGAGCATAAATTACCAAAAGTGCATGTTATTGAAATTACGCTCTAATTCAAAAAGTATCTTATGTAATACACCTATCAGCTGAAAGACGCACTATACGACCCCCGGGAGTGGTGCGTCACTTTCCCGAGGTGCGTCAACTTCTCATGTACCATGACGCACCCTGTGTCAAAAAACGGCGGACCTTTGTCATCCAAATACGCACCCTCAGTCAATTTTTTGGACGCACCATTATGAATTATGAATTGGTGGATCCTGACGGACCATGACGACGCACCCCGTCGTCAGATATCGTTGACTAAACTGATTAAAACACGATGACTACTGAAAATGAAACTACTTTTGATTCACGGGGGATCTGTTCTTATTCGATGTTGTCAACCCCGGCCCCTCGAATATATAGACCCCGGACCGGAATGTTTACCGTAAACAACATTTGAATGGGGGGGGGGGGGGGGGGGGGGGCAGATAATATAGCTCATATACACTTGGTGTCCCAACAAAATAATCCCACAATAATGTTATTATATTTAAAAGGATTGATTACGGTGTGTCATTATCTTTATACATTATGTCTTTTGTGTCATACGGAGGTGAATACATTTTATAGAGTGTTTATGTCTTTCATTTAATATATTTAATGTCATTTTACGCGGTGTCATGATGTCTTCTGTGTCATACCGGGTTTAATACGTTATATAAAGAGTATGTATTCTGTGTCATGCGGAGATTAACAGGTTTTACACGTGGTATGTCTTTTAGTTCATAAATTTAATGTCATCTAAGGTGGTGGCATGGTGTCTTCTGTGTCATGCCAGGTTTAATACGTTCTATACGCAGGGGCATCCTTTATCCCTTCTTATACATGTAGGCCTATTTACAATAAACGGGAGGTAAGTAGAAAATGTGGTTCTCGAAAGTGTATTTAAACATTTGAACTTCGGATATTGGAAATTACACCTTCTATATACGGTATACCATTAAAGAATTAAGGGGGCATTTAAAAATACGAAAAACACTTCTGATTTAATCAATACCACCCATCAATATACTAAATTTCGAGAAAAGGCAGGCACATAAACGTATACAACTATCAATGTGTCTTTAATGTTCTTTTTTGTTTTTGGATGGGGCCTGTGATCAAGGGGGTGGTCATAACCGACTGTACAGTCATATCAGAGACTATCATTTCATTTCGGTGATGGGGACAGAGTGGAAAGCCTGGCAGGGGATGCCCGGCTCCCTCAGCTCGGCCGGGGCTGGCCTCGAATTTATTAACCGTTAACAACAGTTGGCCTTATTTCCGTGTCGGCTGGGCTCTAATAGTGTTTTGTTTTGTTCAAATCAAATATCTCCCAGTTTTTGTTTCTCTCTTTTTATACCCTTTTAAACCCGACTTTTTGTTGGTTGATGTCTGTGTCCGTGAGCTTGATTGACACATTCTGTGTGACCTTTCCTCGGGGGGGGGGGGGGGGTACTCGCCTAATTACTGCGGTATACGGGGATAGTCGCTTGTTGCTAAAAAAACATAATGGTGTATGATTTTGTGATGGAAAATCCCTAAAAATAAACATGTCCCCTACTTGTTGCAGATGGGTCTATTTTATAATCCTTACAAATGGTTATATTTTCGCGAATTGCGAAAATTGGGTCTATTTTTTCGCACAAAAAATCTTTACAAATGGGTCTATTTTCGCGAATTGCGAACATTTGGTCTATTTTCCAGATAATTTATGAACGGGGGTCTATAAATGAAGCAAAATCATTAGAAATCGGTACCGTTTTTCCACAAATCACCATTACAAATGGGTAGGGTTTTTTATTTGATCGGTTTGTTCTCGGTCTACTGTCGGTTCCTTTTTTCCGTTTGCCAAATAGTACGGTTTGTAAAGGACCTAGAATGCCATTATCGTTACAGATTTCACAAAACGCCCATATTTGCTACATAGGTGAAACTGAATATATGGAATAAGATTTTCTCAAGACGCAATTTGTTTTAGTTTATCTTCGTCCTTTTTTGGCCAAAAAACGCCTTTTTTGGTGTAAAATAACAAAATCACAATTCTCATTATTTGAATACGATACAATTTGTCTATCGCTTCTTAAGATTGTGGAAATATTGTAACATGTAGTAGATTTAAGTAGAAATTAAAAAGGGAATTGTTAGATTCTCAGACATTTATTTTAGGCCAAAAATGTGTGTTTTTAGGTGAAAAATTCAATTTTTCTTATTTAATGTTTAGAGGTAGTTTCAGACATCGCATTACTTCAGAAGTTGCTTTATTTTAAAGATAAAGCTTCAGAAAAGTTTTTGGTTAAAAGAAAGCGGGTGTCATAAATACTAAAACAGCTCAAAAAAGGTAGAAAAACGTAAATATTGGATTATTTTCATTTTTAAAATTTAAATATTTAATTTTTTATGGTTTTTTTACATGATAAACACAATTTTACGCCCGCGCTTTCTTACAGACTTTAATGTGTAATAAAGTTAACATAATATATAGACGAATCCTTTTTTGGCTATGTTTCCTAAATTTTAGAACAATAAATAGAAAATGTATAATAGATAAATAATCAGTTATAAAGAAAAAGATTATCATTCTCAAAAATACATGAAATAATAGGTTTTAATCACCCAAGTGTTGAACAACTATTTGTGTATATATATGTGTAGTGCAATAAAATCTCAAAACGCAAAAATTACGTTCATTGTTATATAACATTTTTACCTAAAAACATCTTTTTAAGCCAAAATATATGTTTTTTTATATTTTTATTCTCATCATCAAATGACATTGGGCAATTTGCATACTGCTCTAGTTCACAAGGCAAACATCCGCTAACAACAAATTACAACAAAAAAGATTGTCAAAAAGTCTGAAGTATCATATTTTTGGAGGTAAATGTCTTAATTTTAAGGGGAAATTCGACTATTTAAAACAAATTGTTATGGTCATCATTTGTTTATTGTTAACATATGATGATATGACGTAATTAGTTATCGGATGATTATGAAAAGGTTCATTGACACGTGTAGTGTTATTATTTAAATGGTACAACAAAATTAAGTCATTGCTATCCACTGTTTTGTTGAAAAACAATGAAATCATATATTTGAGTTGATTCTGTTTTCGAAGAATTTGTTTTCGAAGAATTTGTTTTCGAAGAATTTGTTTTCGCAGATTTTGTTTTACACTAAGCAGTTATATGTTTCTATTGATTATGAACCACCAACTACAAGTAGAAATGTTTATTCTGCCAGGTATAAAACTTGTCAAATTGAACAACAGACAATACCGATAATACTGTTTGGGCGGCAAAAGACATGTTTTGGTAAAACATATTATTTGTATATATATATATTTATGTAAACTGCTCAAAAAAAGTTAGAATTTTTTTTCAATCACAAAATGTTCAAATATCTCGGGATAAGATCATTTAGTGTTATACCAATGAAAAGCTGACATGTTCATCTTTACAATGGTACCAAATTTGAAGCAATCCCATGTTCTAGTGCTCAGCCACTGGCTTGAGAACATGGATAGGTCGTTATCTGAATGTGCCAAAATGAGCCAAATGCTAAACATTGGGTATTATGTTATTGTTTTTAATGTTTAAGTTGAAGTATAAACATTGATGATATAATATATAAAAGCAACTAATGCATTTCGACTTCAACATTTGCTCCATAATGACGGGATTCATAAAATAGCAAATTTCAAAAAAATGGCAGCACATGATGTCCTCTCATCAGGTTTACCGACAACTTGTGAGTTGGCGGCAATTTTGAAATAGATCAATTTGCAAAGTTAGGGATTGGTATATCGTATAACCGGGTACATCAACTTGAGATTCTCTTGCTATCTCTATGTGCAAGCCGTATGAGATGGTAAATGTCGTATATGTCCATCTAATCTACGAAAAGGCTTACCCGTAGTTGAAGCAAAATACAATTTCTTCTGCAAAGGTTCTTTCCATGGGACCTTGTTCAACACCCATCCGCTGATAATCCCGGAATTATCAGGAACTCGGCTAGATTCGAACTTGAGCCTGATACTTCCACGATAAGCCCCACACTACCGAATCGTATACTATACCCCCTGTAGCGATGCAAGCATCGATAACCCACCAGAAGTTGCCATCACGGATTTCAAGAGGCAGATGGATTCAGCAAAAGTGAGAAAAGACGATGCATCTGAATTGAAGCTCAGAACTCAAGTATGTCGTTAAAGATTATTTTGACGTCACATACATGCGAGTCCTACACACATGAGAAATGTCGCTAACAGTAAATGTACGGCATGCGGCATGATTGTATTTGAATGTGAATAGTCTTGAAATATATACATTAATTTACTCGAGATAGAAATCGACTGAGATACGACAAGTTTAAGATGTGATTCTGCTATTATGTGTATTGTTTTTGACCATGGACATTTGATAATTTCTTAATTTCAAACTGTCTACTAATTTCAAAATTGTTTGTGCATTCAGAAAATAACTTTTGTAGATCATATAGAGTAAAATCATTAAAAAGTTATTTTTCCCCCAAAATGTAGATTTTAGCCGAATTATGGGTCAATTTTTTTGCGTCTTGAGAAATTCTTGTATCTTATATCCATACCAAAATGTGTGCCAAAGATGGCCGTTTGTGAAGTTTGTAACGATAAAATCCTTTACAAACCCCGCTAAAACTCAGGCTTG
>CM069444.1:20473904-20693772 GCA_035610835.1 Ophiura sarsii
AAATGCGCAGAAAAAAATCCTTTTGTTTCCCATATTTCGAATTTATTAACAGTCTTAGGAATTAAACTCAGGGTGACTCGAAAAAATTGGTTACTATATTTTTGTGCAGTGTTTATATGCGTTAACAATGTTAATATTGGCTCTTGATTGATAATGCTGATTCTTGTAAATTTTCATATAAGGCGTTCAGACAAGCGGAGTTGAATCCATCTCCAACAATAAGCCATGATAATGAAGGATGTGGGACGGTTGAGCGCTCACAAAACCAGTTTAAGCCGCCAAAGTCTGTTCCGAAGCCCAAAGACCTCAGATCATAGATCTCATCTACACTGATGAAGATGAGGAACAAAAGCTATATTATGCAACACGGTGATTTCCCAATTTAAGGTTGGTGACTGCGTACGGACTATTCTAAGGTTCTTGTTTGAAATCGCTGACTTTGTTTTGGTACCAAGGGATTGAGGTACCAAAACAAAGTCAGCGATTTCAAACAAGAACCTTAGAATAGTCCGTACAAAGTCACCAATCTTATTCATAACTGTCATTTAATGTTGATTAGCATCCAAATTGTAATATAAAGTTATTCTAAACATGCTAAAGGTTTATATTTTGACGCTGGAGTTCTTATTTTTGTGTCATTTCTCCCGGAGGTAAATAAACACCACCCATTGAATAATGGAGCAATCTAGGGCAATCTAGGGGATTCCCCACTACGTCATTGTTTTTTTCTGAATTGACCAATAGCGGAGAAGCTGTTACAAAGAACGATTATGAGATAGACCAATCACAGTTCGGCAAATATTATGCATGTTCAGGGCCACAAATTAATTTAGTTTTTGATTTGCAAACAAGCACGGAAAATAAATAAACAAACAACAGAAGTGTCTTCATTCCCGAATTCAGAAGCAGGAAAGATCAATTTTGCCGATTGGAAATAATATTATATGAAATATGACTTCATACCCTGGACGAATATTTCGTCTCAGATCTACCGTACGAATAAGTTTTTGAAGCTATTTTTGTACAGCTTATTCATCATTGAAAAAGTCAATGCAAATGATCATGATCGGGATCATGATGTCTCATCATAATCATGGATCCATGGATCAAAGTCGAATCACTTCAACAACCTTCTTATGTTTATGGTCAATTAATGGGGAAATATAATCAAAATCGCAGCTAAATCGTGTTGTACGATTCTATTCTTTGTCTGCTTGTTTAGAGACGACGTTATTCGGTGAGTAATGATTGATGGCCTAGACCTACATCGTGAGTCTTTTTGACAAACAAAAGTATGTTGTCTTGCCCTAATTATTATTATAGTTGCAGTGTCAGTGTTTGTCAGGCTTTGACAAAAATTAAATGGGTTGTCATGTGTCGTAGACGGGATGGCTATCATAGGCCTAGCTAGGAGTAGGCTCGCACGTAGGCCTAGTTAATTTAGCCTAACATTTTTTTAATCTTGTCAGTTTCGGTTTTACAACAAAAATGGATGACGCCTGACTTCGATTTTGAATACGTTTATTGAATTGAAACATTTATAAAGTCACCTTTGATGAGACAGATTCCTGTTCTGTACTACTAGGCTGTTTATCATGGTTTTTTTTTGTTGCGTCCCTAGTCAAATTTTATACTAATTTGTTAGCCCTGTAATCAGATTTATTTCACTGATGCTTGATACGGCCGTGTTTGCCGGTGAGACTGAGACAGACACGCAACGTCAGAGCGATGTTTAGCTTACAATCGCTATGACATACATTGTACGTCCTCGCTCGTCACTTGTGTCATTTGGGGTCCATGATGAAGCTTACAAAATTTCACCGAGTCTGCGCTCGCTGCTGAGGGACGTCCAGTTACCAGTCAGTATCTGTAGGGCAGGCTAGCCGCCGCGCTGGTGGTACAAACACACGCCAGTTATTCAAATCATGCAGACCAAATTTGCCGTTCATCATTGACATTTTACAACGATATAAAAATGTGTTTTGTTGTGTTTTCAATGTAATATTTATTATTGAAAGTACAGCCGTGAGTAGTCGTGTCGCGTGTATCCATGTTCAGGGCCCCACTCGCAAACATCTGCCTCTTGTTACCATGCACAACGTCACACAAAACGCCCCGCCCCAGGTCATTGATTTTGGAGGTCTTGGCAATATATCGATAACCTGCGCTGTGCGTTCGCGTTTCCATGTAACGATCAATTTGAGTGGAAGCGCGGTGGTACACACATTTTCAAAAGTTATGAATAGTCATCAATGACCTCAAATGACTGTTGACCTCGGATGATCTCTAATTTATTTTAGACATGTTCCCCTGGTGTTCATGCTTCTTTTCTCCAAGTTTGACGTCAATCGGGCAACTTTTACTATTTGACTTCTGGATGACCTTTGACCTCCTTTACCTTTACCTAGACTTGTTCAGCCTCTGTAGGCTGAAGCCCTCTTTCAGCACTTCCATCTGTGTCTGTCTTGTGCTTCTCTTGTCCATGTCGTTTCTCTGTATTCAGTTAGCTCGTCTCTCCATCTTTGTTTCTACCTGCCTCTTCTCCTTTTGCCTGTACGGGGTTGCCACTCGGTTGTTCTTATTGTCCACCGATTATCGTTTTGTCTCGCGATATGGATGTCCTGCCCATCTCCATTTCATTTCCTTGATTTTTTTAATGATGTCTTTTACTTTGGTTTTATTACGAATGATAGTGTTCTTTTGTTTATCTCGTATTGTTATGTTTAACATCCTCCTTTCCATAGCTCGCTGCGCTACTAGAAGTTTCTGTTCAGTTTCTTTGGTTGACCAAATTTCGGATGTCATGGTAGGTAGCACACATTGATTGAAAACCCTTGTCCTTAATGTTATTGGTATGGTTTTATCGCAGAGAATGGTTTTGTTTCTGCCGAAGCAGCTCCAGCCTGCCTTGATTTTTATCAAGACTTCCTCTCTCGTATTGTCCTCCATTTTTATTTCCTTGCCAAGATATTTGTAACTTTCTACCTTTTCTATCGGTTCCTTGTCAATTTCGATGGACTCCTTTGTTTGGAAATTTGTCATGAATTTTGTTTTTCCTTTGTGCATTTTCAGACCAACTTTTCTGCTTTTGTATTCAGACAGTTTAGTTGGGCCTCCAATTCCTTCACTGAGTTAGCTAGCAAAGCCACATCATCTGCAAACCTGAGGTCTGTTAGCCGCTCTCCATCGATGAGTATCCCTCTTTCTTTCATGTCTACCTTCTTGAACACCTCTTCCATTGCAGCAGTGAAAATCTTTGGAGAGTTTGTGTCGCCTTGTCTCACACCTCTGCTGATTTTTAGATGTCCTCATCGATATGGATCCTCGCTGTAGCGTCAGTGCATATATCCTCTAGGATTTGAACATATCCTTCGTTTATTCCTATTTTCCTTAATGCTAGGAAGAGGTCACTATGCTCAACTGAGTCGAACGCCTCTTCATAGTCGATGAATCCGACGCAGAGTCTCATTTAGTACTCATTGGCCTTTTCAATTAGCTGGCTTAAAGCCTGAAGATGGTCAGGGGTTGAGAAGCCTTGTCTGAATCCTGCTTGTTCCCTTGGTTGGTTTTCATCAAGCACTCTCTTCATTCTGGTTTGAAGGATTCTTGTAAATATTTTGTATGGGTGGGAGAGCAGACTTACTGGCCTGTAGTTTTTGATGTCCTCTTTGTCTCCCTTCTTGTGTAGAAGTATGACCTTTGTTTCCTTCTATTCCTTGGGGAATTTTCCTCTCAGTAAGTATCTTCAATTCAATTCAATTCAATATTTATTTTCCATCATATCAACAAGGACAAAATACAATAACAATTTAACAAGTAATATGATGGAGGAGGAACAACTAAAAGCAAAAGCCTGGCGTTGTTGCACCCCCTTAAACAAAGCTTACATTCTACAAATACAGAAGAATAGACAAAATACAATTAGAATAATAAGTTAAACATAACAGAAAAACAAACAAAAATAGACAAACGAAAGGGTGAACAAGCAATGGATATACATGATATCCCACGTGGAAGCAGCAACATGATATTTTGTTTTGTTTTTTAATTTGTTTTGATTTAAGTTTATTAACATAATATTGGTTTTTGGTTTGTTTTAAAGTATGTGTTCTTGATTGTGTATATATAGTATTGTCTCAGTATTGTACAAATACCAATTTCAGTACTAATCATGACGGAAGGTTTATAAACTAAACTAATGATGAAAGAATAGATATGAAATATTTCAAAAACAGTATACCGTAAACAATATTTATTACTGAATTTTTTGTTTGTCTATTTGTTAATTAATCTATGGTATAACAAATACGATATGTGTATTAACTTATCAATAATAATAGTAATAATAATAGTAATAATAATATAATAATATAGACTGAGCTCAAAAATTTCAAACATATACTATTACTATAGTGAATATACAAATTATGATAGAATGATAGAGACAACATCTAATATAATTAAAGCTGCAAATAGGTTGTGATTTTTCTTTTTAATTGGTTTATGCTAGTAGCATTTTTGATATAATTTGGCAAACTATTCCACACCTTTGGACCTGTGATCAATAACCCTTTTGTCTTGTGCATGCATAATTGATAGTTATCTCTATTCCTTGTGTTATATGTATGAACATCTCTGTGGTTCGTAAAAATACCAATGAATGATATAGGTAGCATTCCATGTTTATACTTATACATAAATATAGCTACTTCTTTCTTATACATGTTGAAAACATTAAGTGTGTTATATTTTTCGAATAAAGGTTTTGATGCGCTTAGGTAGGAGCTATTTGATATAATTCTTAGTGCCCTTTTTTGCAATCAATATGCTTTGTTTAAATACTCTTGAGGGGCATTTCCCCATAATAATATACCGTAATTAAGATAGCATAGAGCAATATAGCTGGTACATAACATGTTTTGGTAAAAAAATATTTAACTTTGTTTAAGACCCCCTATGTTTCTAGAACATGATCTACACGTATTACTAATCTGTTTTTTCCATGTAAGATTTTCATCAATTGTAATACCTAAAAACTTTGCTTCACGCACACGAACAAGTTTGGTCCCATCAAGGTAAATGTTGTATTGATCATCTATATTCCTTGTCTGATAAGATGTCCCAAAATACATTTGATTGGTCTTTTTAGCATTAAGTGACAGTTTATTTGCTTTAAACCAGTTGCATACCTCACAGAGCTCAATATTTAAACGTCACATAACATTGAAAGATCATTGTGACTATAGAGAACGGTGGTGTCATCCGCAAATAGTATAAAGGATAAAAGTGTTGATGTGTTACAAATATCATTCATGTATATTATAAATGACAGTGGTCCGAGTATTGATCCTTGAGGTACACCGCAAGATATATTAAGTTTTGAAGATGCTATACCATTATAAGAAACATACTGTTTTTTATTGCAAAGATAATTTGAAAACCAATCATACCCAATACCTCTGAAACCATAGTGAGATAATTTATGTAATAAAATGGTATGATCAATGGTATCGAACGCTTTTGATAGATCCATTAAAATACCTACATTATATATTCCCTCGTCAATTTTCTTAGTCAAATCATTAACAACATCTAGAACTGCCATATAAGTAGAATGTTTTTGACGGAATCCATATTGTTTATCATACAAAATATTATGTTTACACAGGAAATCATAGCAGCGATTATACACAATACGCTCAAATATTTTTGAAAGACATGGTAGTACAGAAACAGGTCTATAATTTCCAAACATTTGTGGATTATCTTTTTTATAGATAGGTACAACTTTAGCTATTTTTCAAATCATCTGGCACTACACCATTACTTTAACGATACATTGAATAAAAGTGTAAGAGGATAAGCTATTTCTTTTGAGATCTTTTTTATTAGATCCGATTTAATATGATCATGACCTGCGCTCTTATTACTACCAAGTTTAGTTATTATCTTTATTATTTCTTCATCATTTGTTGGTTTAAAAAAGAGGTTGAACTTGTGTTCTCGTTCAGATAAGAAGAGTAATCGTTTCCAGTGTGGCTGATACTTGAAGCTAGGGATGATCCTATATTCGCAAAGTATTTGTTGAATTGCATTGCGATATCATTAGGACTGGTGTAAGTTTTCGTTATCTTATCTGTATAGACTTGCCAGCTGGGTGTATATTTGCTCACCTCGATCTTGATGATATCACTGGTTATCTCGTCTAAACCGGGTGCATTGTTTTTCTTCATCTGCTTTACTGCAAGTTCAATTTCTTCAACTGTGATGGTAGATATGTCCGTTTGGTCGGGTGACAAGAAGTTTTCTTTAACTTGATTAGACCTGGAGCTGTACAGTTCCTGGAAGAACTCTGCGTAGACGTTTAGCACTTCTCCCCTATTTGTTGTTGATGTTCCATCTTTCTTTTTCATCTGTCTTATTCTGGTTTTCTTGCTATTTAGTTTTAGTATTTGTTTTGGTCCTCTACCACTTTCTAAGATGGACCTCTAATTATTTTTGACCTGTACCCTCGGTGTTCATTGCACGATTTAACCCCTTGTTGACCTTTGACCTTGGATGACCGCTAATAACCGTTGACCTCGGATGACTTCTAATTTATTTTCGACAAGTTCACCCTTTGTTCATGTTTCTTTTCTCCAAGTTTGAAGTCAATCGAGCAACTTTTACGATTTGACCCCTGGAAAACCTTTGACCTCAGATGACCTATGTAAATTAGACCCAACAAAATATTCACCCGGCGTTGATGTTTCTTTTCTTTAAGTTTGACGTCAATCTGGCAGCTTTTATGATTCAACCCCTTCTTTTGTTGACCTGACCTTTAATGACCTCTAATGACCGTTGACCTCGGATGACCTCTAATTTATTTTAGAAATGTTCCCCCAGTGTTCAAGTTTCTTTTCTCCAAGTTTGACGTCAATCGGGAAACTTTTACAATTTGACCTCTGGATGACCTTTCAATCTTTGTTGCCCCCTCATCTCATTTTGCTCAGTCCCCAAAGTATTTCTGAACATTCCCTAATTAATCTTGTGTGTACGTAAGACTATAAGTCCACCTTATAAAATATGCGTCGTCCATATTTCCTAAAAATATGATTTGTCAAATGAAAGTCTGAAAATGTACAATTTGTTTATGAGAGGAGGCTAAAGTGGCCTAAGGTGCTAAAAAAGGGCCACCGGCACCCTCAAAATTAGCCTAGAAATTAATATCTTGGTACCCCCGCCCGCGAATTTATTAACCGTAACAAACATTTGGCCAAACACTGTATTGCTGTACAATGTACATGTGCATGTGTATACTATGCGCTTTACTCCGTGAAGGTATCAAATGTATGTTACGGTAAATAACATCGCCCCGCCCGGTACCTCTTTTAAGACACCCAATATATGACCACCCACCCCATACAATTTTCATCGCGCGAAAATTTAATTGCACAAACATTTTAATCATGCGAAATTTAATCACACAAAAAAATACAACTTTTGTTTGTACAGTATATTTTATTAAATATTTTGATACCCATGCCCTTTAAAAATAACATTGTATACCTCTGCCCTGTACCTATCTGTTTATAATTCTTTTATAAAACCTGCCAATTGTTTCATCGCGCGAACATTTAATTGCGCGAAAATTGAATTGCTCGAAAACTAAATAACACGAAAAATGTTATTCAATATTTTGGTACCCCTGCCCGGTACATATCTCTAACCACCCCCGATATCCCCCCCCCCCCCCTCATAAAACCTGCCATTTTTTCATCACCCGAGCATGTAATCATATAGCGCGAAAATGTAATTGCCCGAAAATGTAATCCTGCAATAATTTAATCACACACAAATATAATCACACGAAAATTACAACATTTATTTATTGAAATCCTGCGAAAATGTAATCACACGAAAATTACAACATTTATTTGTTTTGAAGTACATGTATTATATAACCCCGATACCCCTCCCCATATAATATTATATTAAATATTAAATAATGTATTTTTTTGGTAGCACCCTGCGTGCCCCCACCATCCCCCATCCACTAGCTCCCTATCCTAGCCACACACACCCTCAATCATCCTAAACCCCCCTTTTTAGTCGCATTGGCCTGTAATTCTATCCTGAACTGTAGCGTGGGCAGTTATGTTCCCTTTTAAGAGCAATTCTTGTACAGTCAAAATTTTATTATTTATTCATTTGAACTTACCCGACGACTCTGGGTTCATGGTTCATATTACAAAGAATGCGCGCGAAAATGTCGACTTTTTAATAAAAAATGTATGAAACATTGGAACTGGAAACCAATTCTCAATTTTTACCCTTCTTGAGAACTACTGATAACTTTTTGGTCCCCCTTTTGATAAATTCAAACTTTTTACCACCCTCCTCATTTGCCCAGCCCCCCCCCCCCCCTTCCCCGAATTAAATAAATTTGTTCCAAATGCACCACTTCTTGCCTCTCCTACCAACGACAGTCGAGAACGCCAACATCAAAGGTATACCGACCGTCCTAATCTGTCAATTGATAGAGCCGACCTTTTTAAGGAGTCATATTTTAACTACTCAAGTCAGTGGCGTACCCAGAGGGGGGCCCGTAAAATATCCCCGTCGGTACACACGAGCCTCCGTCGGTACATTTCTGATTTTGACCTTGAGTTTTTTTCGGCCGATTTTGAGGCTCCCCCCCCCCCCCCCCCCCCCCCCCCCCCCCCCCCCCATTTATCAAGATTTCAACTGCTGACGGAGAAAAAATGTGGCAACTTTTACGATTTTTGTAAAATCTGTAAAAAAAAAATTGGCGGTATATCATACCTTTCGTCGGTACAACTATGTCGTGCCCCCCCCCCCCCCCCCAGTTTCCAAAAGCTGGGTACGCCACTGACTCAAGTGGGCAATTTGATGATAATGACCTGAAGTTGATCAATATTCTCACGAAACTCATGAATGGTTAATGAGCCACTATAATTGTTTTCAAATGTTTTTGGTTTAAGGTTGGTTACATTCCTTCGATATCGCCATTTTAATGTGGAAGTAGCTTTGGCTTTATTTCAATTTTATGAATTACATTCACAACATCATTCCAATTCTACCAAGTTTTGCGTTGATTCCTCTTTGTTTCGTGAAGGCCTAATTTACCATTATATAGGCATTTAATAGCTAACAAACTCATATACATGATACACTGTACATCTCGAGTATTTCAAAGTGCGTGCGCGCAAAAAAAATGTCCTTTTTCATATAAAATGAATAATTTTATTTGGTCTTATCATTCGTAACAAACATTTGGCCAAACACTTGTGTTTTAACTAATGTGAAGCCTATTATCGTCTGTTCGCTTTAAAGTTTTAAACCCCATTTTTGCTCCTATCTTGTGCAATGGTACCTGGAAAGTCCGTAAGAAACGCATCCTGACATCAGAATCTTATCTTGTCATGTTTAATAACTGGAGAAGGTTAAAAACATATTTTGCATCCAAAATACCATCGCAATGACGATGTTTATGTCCAAATATCTCGAGTGGCCGATGCATCGATCCCAATACAAAACACGCTCTCGATCAAATCCCAGAGAGGGCGCAATGCATAAACCACGGCAGCGAGAGGGTGACAAGTGGCACCAACATGTATAATTGTTGTACAATGTTCATGTATTGCGGTACAATGTACATGTGCATAATAATGAATTGTAATGTTTTTTATTCATGAATCTGAATAGGAAACATGAATTTATTGGTATAAAATGTACAATGAACACAATGAAATGATAATTGGGTCTGATGGTTTAATATTTTGTCGACAACACAGTGATAACTTGCAAGCTTCTAGGGGGAGAAATACTTATAGGCGGCAGTGTATGTGTGAGGTCATTACAATTCATTATTTTATCGAGTCAAAATTCCAATGTAAAATCACCTCATGAATATCAATTAGCTCATTATCGGCAGTGTAACGATATGGGAATTTTCCTTGCCCGATAAAATCATGAATTTTAATGCTTTAAAATCATGAATCTGAATAGGAAACATGAATTTATTGGTATAAAATGTACAATGAACACAATGAAATGGTAATTGGGTCTGATGGTTTAAGTTATGTTACTTAAATATAACGCGCCCTAAGCCAGTGAGACACAAAACCAGTTTTCGCAAGATACGCCAGATAGATATTGAGCAATTTCAGCATGACATCAACTCATCACCACTCATTATGAACCCACAACCTGACATCACAACCCTCGTTGAGCAGTATAATAACGTACTCTCTGAGCTTCTTGATAAACATGCCCCAATCGTGACACATTCCATAACACTCAGACCACATGCCCCTTGGTATAATGACATGCTGCGCGAGAGGAAACGAGAAAAACGTCGACTCGATAGCAAGTGGATATCATCTGGACTAGAAGTCCACAAGCAAATATATCAAGAAGAGTGCCGGCAATACAAGAGTGCACTGGAGAGAGCAAAAAACTGAATATCATAGAGCTCAAGTCAGTGACTGTGATCAGGGAAAGTTATTTCATGTCATCGATAAGTTGTCATCTTCTAAACCAGTCAAAGTTCTACCTTCGCACGAATCGGCAGATGAACTTGCAAGTGACTTCTCCAAGTTCTTCCATGACAAAATACAAAATGTCAAGGATGAGCTAGACGGTCTATCTGAAACTACCACCTTTGCTCAGGACGCAAAACGAGCTGTTCCTCAACTCTGTGAATTTCAGGAAATGTCTCATGAAGCCGTTAACAAAACCATCATGGACTCAAAATCCAAGTCTTGTCCCTTGACCCATTACCATCATGGTTGCTGAAGAAATGCTTGGTTGAATTGTCACCGGTTATTTTTGATATTGTAAACAAATCAATGAGATCAAAGAAGCGCGTCTCACACCATTAATCATCTCTCGACCAAAAACCATCTCTCGACCGAGAGTGTCTGAAGAATTATCGCCGGGTATCGAATCTCTCTTTCATATCCAAGATCACAGAAAGGTGTGTTGCTGCACAATTAACACAACACCTTAATACCCACAACTTACACGGTGAGAAACAATCGGCATATAGAAAGCATCATTCTACAGAGACGGCATTGTTGCGAGTTTCAAACGACATACTACGAGCTATTGACACACATGGTGAAGTTGCTCTAGGTCTACTAGACCTCACGGCAGCATTTGATACCATTGATCACGGCATTCTTCTCCAAAGACTGTCAAATTGCTACGGTGTAAACAGAACAGCGATACTGTGGTTTCAATCATATCTCGCACATCGTGTGCAGTCAGTTGTGATTAATGGTGTCAAGTCTGAACCATCTCCACTGAGTGATGGTGTCCCCCAAGGCTCTGTTCTGGGCCCGCTGTGCTTCACAATGTATACTGCTCCTCTAGAAGCTATTATAAGATCATTTGAGGGTGTTGAGCTGATGGTGTATGCAGATGACACACAACTGTATACGCTGTTTAACCCCTCAGAGAAAGCTTCTGCAATCTCACTACTTGAGCAGTGTGTTAAGAGTGTCAAAATGTGGATGACTGCAAATCGTCTTAAACTTAATGGCGGCAAGACGGAAATACATCACATAACGTCAAAGTTTATCAAGACACCTTCTACTGTTGCCGCTATAAAGATTGACACCGATTACATTCAGACAGTACCCTCGGCACGAAATCTGTGAGTGATCTTCGATAACCATCTGAGCATGACATCTCACATCAGTAACATCTGTCGGGCTGCGAACTTCGCGTTACGCAAAATTGGACAAATCCGAAAATATCTGGATCAAGGAACCGCTGAAAAGCTCGTCCACGCGTTCATCACCTCGCGACTAGATTGTTGCAAAAGTGTGTTAGTCGGTCTGCCTGACCGTGAGATTGTCAAGCTCCAGCAAGTTCAGAACACCGCTGCCAGGATGGTTGCACTTGTGAGGAAGCACGAACATATTACTCCAGTTCTACAGCAACTACACTGGCTGCCAATTCGCAAGAGGATCATGTTCAAAATACTGCGAATGACCTACAAATCACTTCATGGTCTTGCCCCGACGTATATCTTGGACTTACTCACAGAGTACAAGCCAACGCGATCACTTAGATCCAGCAATAAGCATCTGTTGAAACCGGTGAAAACATCTACCGCGTACGGTTGTAGATCATTCGCAGCAGCTGCACCGAAACTCTGGAACGAACTCCCTTTGACAATTATTGTCAAACCTATTTACTGATTTACTGATCCAGCACACTTTATTATAAAGTATGCTGGATCAGTAAATAAGTTCAAGTCTCTGCTTAAGGGGGTGTGGACTCTCAGGTACAGTCTCCGTAAAACTGCCGCAACTTCTTCAATATTCATTTAATCTTTATAAATGTATACAGTTTTTTGCAGAAAAGGGTTCAATAAATCCAACCATGATAATGAAATTGACCATTTTTGGAAAAAAATTATAAAAAACACGTTTTTTGGACCCATTTTAGGTTTGGAAAAGATAACTCAAAATACATGTATATGCTGTTAAATGTTGTCATACTAGTTTTAGGATAATTCTGATAACATTCCCCAGGAGCGTTTTTTTGGTTTTTTTAAATAATCGATTATTTTTTGAGTTACAGACCAAAAAGTGCCAAAAAACGTGATTTTGTTACCGCCAAAATCATGAAAATCACATTTTTGGGAGAAATCACCTTTTTGGACACTTTTTGGTCTATAACAACAACAAAAAATCAAAAAATAATCGATTATTCAACAACAAAAAAAAAAAACCGCTCCTGGGGAATGTGTTCAGGATTATCATGTAATGTGCAATTGTTGGTCTTGCAATTTTTTATTGATTTGCTTGTATTTTTATTATTTTATGATGTATCATATTGTAAAGCGCTCTGAGGGATTGTGATCCACAGTGCGCTATATAAACACTGTTTTTTATTATTATTTATTATTTATACTTTGTCGACAACACAGTGATAACTTGCAAGCTTCCAGGGGGAGAAATACTTATGGGCGGCAGTGTATCAATGGTGCGCCCCTAACTTCTGACCAAGTAGTTACCTATCAGTGGAGGGAACTAAGCTATTAGCTAGTTGTCTCAAAAAGGCGGGGGGGGGGGGGGGGTGTTGCCAGCAAGATGAATAGTGGCCCTAAAAAGTTTTTCGCAAATATTTCATCCAATGTTTATGTACATTTTAATAATCTTCCAAATCGTTGCCACATTTTCGGGGAAATATGACAATGTTTAGACCAAAAAGTTATCTGAGTGACCACCCCCCCCCCCCCCCCCCGCCACCTGGGAGAAAGGCATTCGTAAAAAAGAGGATTTGTCACCAACAAATTGTCAGGGTTTGAAATCGAACAACAACAACCCGACCCCGACGAAAGTTGATCGGGGGAGGGGGGTACTGGATCTGACTTTTTTTAATACCAAAGTTGCTTGATAATATTATTATCTTCTATATTAATTTTTTTTAATATCAAGGTTGCTTGATAATATTATTATCTTCAACATTATTGTTTCATCCCAAGAACAATTTCCCAATAAATGCTCATAATAATATAAAATCATGAAATAGCTCGCAATTCCAGAACTGCGCTGGGGTCAATCATATAAATATTCATATTTAACCTTGGGTTTAGCCAATGAGCGTCCGATGAATCAACAAGCCATTCACACGCGGTCAAAAGGTCGCCCGAGTCAATAACACATGGCGATCGGATTGTGAGCAGAGTGCAAATCGCAGTCATCACATACCTTTGGTGGACATATCTTTTGTAATAAAAATAGAGGGTAACGTACACGGAATTTTTTTAGATGAAAAATAAAGCTTGAAAATGAAATGATTCCCGAACATGTGCGATTTCTAGAACTTGAGATAGAGAATTTTGTTCAAAGGCGTATTTTATCTTTCTGAGGAGCAGAATTTGGACACCAAATTTCACATTTCTGAATATTTGTTGGTGCTTCCAATGTATATTCAACCCTCTACTAAAAAACTGGGTCTTTTAATATTTAAGAGTGATTTATCGTCCCAAATCACAATTTCAAAAAGAGCCTTTCCGCGGGACGTGTGAGGTTACGGTGAAATCGGTCAATTCGGCACCACTCAACTCATATTCACTATCAAAAAAGGTAATATGTACTGAAAACTTAAACTAGTCAGGCACAGGCTGGACTAACTTTAAACTATTCGAACAGGCTAGTCAAGCCTGCTGGATAGGTCATGGCCGACTTGACTAGCTTAAGGTTAGTCTGGCTCAGCCTGACTAGCTTGATTTGTTCTGCTGGACAAGTCTGTGGCTGGACTAGCTTATGTTAGTCAAGCTGGAGCATTGCTGGACTAGCTTTACGTTACTCGCTCGACTAGCTTGATGTGAGTCCGTCCTAAGCTGGACTAGTCTAGGCTAGTTGCATTGCTGGACTAGCTAAACGTTAGTCAAGGCATTGAGATGCAATATAATGTTCTTTATATCAGCTTGTTTAAATCTTCTTCATGCTGTCTATATACTCTCTAAATGTAAAAGGATGAGAACAAAAATACTCTAACACAGAGGAGTGAAATTATTTTCACTCTAAAAGAGTGGAAAATCGCTCTATAGAAAGTGATTTATCCATTTATCGTGTCACTCACTCACCGAATGATGAAATTTAAACAAGAATAAATTAATTATTCACTCCGATTCATAGATTGATATTCTCTGTCCATCGCAAAATTGCATTTATCGGAAATAAACACCACTGATATCATATTCTGCTAGCATTACATACAACCATTGCAACGAGGTAATGGTCAAAGAATAAAAGCTATCCGAGCGACTTACGTAAAGCTAGTCCAGCAATGCTGGACTAGGCTAAAGCTCATCTGAACTAACTTAAAGCTAGCCTAAACTAGTCCAACTTAGGATGGACTAACATCAATGTAGTCGAGTCGAGCGACTAACGTAAAGCTAGTCCAGCTAGGCTAAGCTAGTCAAGATATACACCATCTGGACTAACTTTAAGTTAACTAACTTTAAGTTAGTCAGGCTGACCAGTTTAGGTTTTCAGTGTGTGATTTGGTATATAGAACAATAACAGCACATAATGTTTATTATAGAACCCTGAACGTTCGTATAATCCTCTCCAAATAGATTTTTCTTTCGATCGCCTTTCTTTCGTGTATTTCGTTAGGGAGCACATCGAAACTCGACCGCGCGGCAACCGCCGGTTCCGCATCATTGTTTAGAACAATAGAAACCGGCTGCAACCGCACGGAACCCCACGGAACCGGCGCTTGCCGGGCGGTCGAGTTTTGATATGCTCCCTAATATGTTCATATTGTGTTAATGTAGCACATCTATGGAAGGCCTTTGGTGCACATCTTTTCAATGATACCAAATGGTATCCATCAGGTACCCGTAGCTTCAGGGGCACCCGACGAGAAGTTCAGGATGTAGTAATACATAACATTAGCTGCTCCTCAGAGCTAGCTAGAATGCGCGGTATTAACTACATTTCCCAGCTAGGGCCGGCCGGTCAAAATACTCCTTTGGCAGCCAGAAGCCAAATTCCGTGAAGAATTTTGAAAGCTAGGGGAACGAGTGTTTAGACATATCAACCAGCTAGGATAATTTATTTATAAATTTATATTTCAACTAAATTCATCGAATTTTCTGTTCTAAACATTAAATATATAATCCATAAAATCCATAAAACACAAATTTGATATCATTACCTCTCACATTGATGCCAATTTTGCCAGCTAGATTGTCTGGATGACTTAAAAATCGTTTGCCAGACAGGAATTCATTTTATAAGAAAAAAGAACCAGCCAGATTCGAAACATCAGAGGAGCAGGTATTTGCCAGGAAACCTCGTTGGGTGCTCCTGTAGCTTACTTGTGAATATGGGGAATAACCTGAATATAATGTACCAAAATCATCACTATTGTGTGCTCAAAAGTTAATAGATCATCACTCAACACTCACGGCTGTTTGATCCCACATAATTTGTCCGTTTTATTCTGAGAACACCGTAACTTGCTGACCCAGTATGAATATATCATAAGATGCTGAACATTTCTGACGATTGTATGGTGAGTGGTGGTGCGCCTAACAAGCGACCTCCTCATCTCTCTGTCTTGTTTGTCTATTTTAACTGTTTTTGGTGATGGAACTACTTTAATTTTTATACTGACACGTTTGTTATCACTCCTGGAATCTTCTGAACATTTTATGGATTTTAATGTGGATTTATCTTCAGGAAATCAGTGAAAATGTATCTGAAATCTTCTCATCTTTTTGGAATAATACACAATGCTAACTACTACATGTAGTACTATACACTTGCTTTGCCTTGGACTATACCCTTGAGTGGAGCCACTTGTCACCCTGGATTGTATCTCCACTTGACAACTGACTTGATACTCTTGACTGTTTGTATATATTATGTGTGATCATGAACTATAAGCTACTGGGACATAATGGCATTATTAATGATCACCTTGATTTTTATTATAGTGTCTGGATTGCTTGTTGACAACTCCACTCTACAACCTACTGTAACCTGTGCATATACATTTAAACCCAGACAGTGTTTTAAACATAAGAGTTATTTGAAAACCAGAGTTTCGTATTATGACAATTCATCTTCAACTTTCCAACTACAATTATTGATATCTGGTGATATCAATCCCAATCCTGGACCTGAAATTGAAAATGACTTAAGATATGCAACAACCTACTCAACTCCTAACTCTATTTCCTATCATCGTGATGAACTTCAGAAACTTAATTGTGCCCCACAACAACATGCTTTGTCTCCTTCTCTCCTGGATCATATCACATCTCTTGGAATTTTTCAGAGCCTTGAGTGTAAACATCGCCGTAAACATAGAGGTAAAAAAAGGTGGAAGTCGTAGACTAAAACATTTGCTGAAAGTAAAGGATATTCCTGCTCCATCCACAAATACAACTTCTTCAACATCATCTTCATCGCATTTTTCACCTGAACCGAGACTAATTGATAACTCTCATATAAATCGCGATAACATCTCTGCTAATTTCACCAATCTCTGTGTTCTCAACACACAATCCGTTTGTAACAAGACCGCTGTAGTTTGTGACTACATACTGGAACATGACTTTGATATTATTGCCCTTACGGAAACTTGGTTGTCAAACTCCGACAAACATAAACAAACCGTTGGAGAGTTGACACTACCTGGATATAACTTTTTCCATGTCCCTCGTCCAATTCGAACAGGAGGGGGTGTTGGTATTATTCACAAAGAGTCCATAACCAGAGTTGCCAGCAGCCTATTCCAAGCAACATCATTTGAAAGTCTCTGCTGTGACCTTACTTTTAAAGGTGATATATTACCACTTAAAATTGTCATTTTATATAGACCCGGGTACAGCAAGAAGCACCGTGTAACACCGAGGGTATTCTTCGAGGAATTTTCTGCATATGTTTCATCATTATCAACATCGGTTTGTAAACTCTTGATAGTCGGAGACTTCAATTTTCATTGGGATATACCATCTGACCCTGATGTCATCCGCCTCGCTGATATTCTTTCATCTTCAAATTTAACCCAGTTTGTACGCGATCCTACCCATATTGATGGACATACTTTAGACCTTGTTATTTCGCGTTCAGATGATGATATCGTTGATTCTGTGACTGTTCCATTTTTGTTTACTGATCACGCCGTTATTCATTGCCAGCTTGCTTTACAAAAACCTAAATTTGTAAGGAAAGTTATTTCTTATCGCAAATGGAAATCCATCAACAAGGATAATTTTACGAAGGATTTACAACTAAGTAAATTGATAAGCAGCTCATCAGATCTTGGCACCTTAGTTGATGAATACGACACTATTCTTCGCAATATTCTTGACAAGCACGCACCTTTAAAACATAGATCCATTACTATTCGCCCCTCTAATCCATGGTATACTCCTGAAATTGATACGGCCAAAAAACTTCGCAAAAAACTTGAGCGAAGATGGAGAAAAACCAATCTGGAGATAGACAGACAGCTATTCAAATCACAGCGCATGGTTGTTGTTAATATGATAAATGATGCCAAATCCAAATACTACGAAGACAAAATATTGCAATGTAAAAGCCAAAAGGAAATTTTCAAAGTTGTCGAGAGTCTCTTACACCAGAAAGGCAATGTCAAGCTACCCTCACACGCTTGTCAAAAGGAACTTGCACATCGATTCAATGATTATTTTGTCTCCAAAATTTCTAAAATACGTCGTGATCTTGATACTATTGCTTCAACTGCTCCTGTTCTGCCTACTGAGAATAATGTTGCTACATTCATGATGTCTTTTATGCCTGCCACTGATGATGAAATATATAAGCTTGTGTCGTCTTCACCTTCTAAGTCGTGTACATTGGACCCAATTCCAACATGGATGTTGAAAGATCACATCAACATCATGGTGCCCGTCATTACTAAGATTGTAAATCTCTCTCTTGAAAATGCAACATTTCCGGACTATTTTAAAAATGCACTTGTTTCTCCACTCATAAAGAAGCCTTCCTTGGATGCAGACATTTTGAAAAACTTTCGTCCTGTGTCCAATCTACATTTTGTATCAAAAATTGTTGAAAAAGTTGTAGCACATCGTCTTGCTGCTCATTTATGTCTAAACAACTAATATGAACAACATCAATCAGCATACAGAAAATATCATGGTACAGAGACCGCTCTTCTTAAAGTACACAATGACATTTTACGTGAATTGGATGGTAAACGTGGCATTTTTCTCATTCTTCTCGACCTCTCTGCCGCCTTCGACACCATTGACCATGATATTCTGTTCAGGCGTCTTGAGTCAATTGGTGTCAAGGATTCAGCCCTGAAATGGTTTCAGTCCTACCTCAAAAACAGAACTCAAGCAGTAAACATAAATGGAACTATTTCTACACATGTTCCGCTAAAATATGGCGTTCCTCAAGGATCTGTGCTTGGACCTATACTATTCACCATCTATTCCTCTCCCATTGCTAGCATTGCTCGCAAACACGGATTAAATGTTCATTCTTACGCGGACGATACACAACTATATGTGCCTTTTAATTTAAATGATCGTAATGATGAAATGTCGGCCCGTCAACGCGCAGAAGCTTGTATTTTAGAAATCAAGTCGTGGATGTCTGTAAACAAGCTGAAATTGAATGATGATAAGACAGAGTTTTTAATTATGACCTCCAGATTCAATCAACGTAAAATAATTGATCATCATATCAATATCGACACTTCTTCTGTTCTTGCTTCAAAATCTGCTCGGAACTTAGGAATTGTGTTTGATAATAATCTATGTATGGATGTTCAAGTTCGACGGATATGCCAATCAGTGTATTATCATATACGGAATGTCAATAGTATAAGGAAAATGTTAACATTTGAAACCGCAGCTACTATTGTCCATGCTCTTATAACTTCTCGTATTGACAATGGCAATTCTCTTCTTTTTGGCATCACTGATCACTTACTTCACAAACTACAACTTGCTCAAAATGCAGCTGCTCGCGTTCTCACAAAGACAAGGAAATTCGATCATATCACTCCAATATTGAAAGATCTCCACTGGCTTCCTGTTCGCGAAAGAATTCATTTTAAACTTCTTCTTTTAACTTGGAAAGCTTTGCATGGCACTTCACCAACATATATTGCTAATCTTCTTGTACCATATCATCCAAAACGTACTCTCCGGTCCACTGATAAACTTTTACTTGTTGTTCCACGGACTACTTCTTCATTTGGAGATCGCGCATTTTCGGTTGCTGCACCAACTCTCTGGAACTCACTACCTTATAATTTAAGATGCTGTGATTCACTTGACTCTTTTAAGAACTTGTTAAAAACAAGATTATTTGACTCAGTTTATAATTGATTTCTTTGTATTATACATATGTACATGTATATGCACATCATCCTTGTTTATGTATTTTTCATGTTAATTTGTATTTTTGTTTTATATGTTTGCGCCTCGGAATAGTTTTACCTAGATTGACGGCGCATTATAAATGCCATTATTATTATTATTATTATTATGATTTTAGACCAACGTATGTTATTAATTTTTGTTTGTATGGCATACCCTTATGGTTAACACTTACTTGGTTTTTGTGGTGGCATCTCGGGTTGTGAATATACCTTTTTGGGACCAGGCTTAATTTTTTTCTCTGCCATTATGATCTGCATTAAATAAATAATATACTATAGGATGAGAGCAAACTCCTATTAAGATAGAGCAGTTGATAAATAAGCTTAATCTTTTATTGAATTTATTCACCAGCCGAAATGTTCATGCTTTATTAATAAAAGCGATGGGGCAAGTTCATGTTGAACCTGAATGAATATCCATACCCTTAAACAGGCATTTTATGAACGCACCTTTGGGTTTTGTACATATGCCAAGTGACTCCCCTACCCCCCCAAAAAAAAACCAACCCCAACAACAACAACAACAACAACAACAACAACAACCCCAACCCCAACAACAACAACAACAACAACAACCCCAACAACAACAACAACAACAACAACAACAACAACAACAACAACAACAACAACAACAACAACCCCAACAACAACAACAACAACAACAACAACAACAACAACAACAACAACAACAACAACAACAAACAAACAAACAAACAAGGGTTTAAATGTCAAATTGGTCGCTTTAAATATCTCAAATGGTAATAGAACATAGTAGCTTTAATCATAGTAAAATGGGTAAAAGTTCACATTTATCCAATATGGGTTCGAGCAAAGCAATGGTCGTCTTAATTTGACGACACTCTAATTCCATTTCGGCATCTTGAATTGCAATCATGTTTATACATTTAAGATACCTCTAATCTCCATATCTTATGTCTGAAGCATTAAACAACATTTGTTCGATCGCTTGTCAAATTGTACGTGAGTGAGTGGTAAAGAGAGACAGTCAAAACCCAGTTCAACCAATTTGTCCTAACAAGACGGTCCGACTGTGCAGCCCGGTTCACCACTTATTAAGCCTGCAACTTTGCTTATCGAATTACTAGTTTACATATTACATTATGAAATTCATTGATTTCGTTTCGGAAAAAGATTTTTGAATCAGATAACGTTTAATTACGGAGAGAAGTCGAAAAGGACAACCATCCGAGTTGAAGGGAAGACATTACCGCGATGCTTTGTAGCTTCAATAACCCACATACTGCTAGGAAGAAGCGAAATCTCACCTTTTTAATTTCAGTTTTACAAATCAAGATTTACCAAAATGAACAATGAAACATACACTTGGAACAAAATGTTGCCTGGCTTTAATTAAATAACGATCAATAACGACAGATGATGATCACAACGAAGTAGTTTCCGTTAGTACATGTAAAAATAATTATCGATTGGATACATCTCTAAAACATAGTAATACAGTTTAGCATAAATAACTAAGGGAATTGTTGTTCAAATGAATACTGAACCATACATTGTATCATTAAATGATAACCAATGCATGAACACGTGGCAACAAACCTTTTTATCACATGGACTTTTGAAACCAACCCTGGATAACATTTATAAAGAGAGACCGTCCAATTTTTGGTCGGAATAAAGTGTTTTGACTTGCGTCTGGGGTAAAAATAACGCTTATCGCTTTGTACCTATGACCGATAACGATATGTTTAAATGGTGTATAAAGGCTAAACCTATATTCAGTATCACGTGCCATCATACGTTAATAGCATCGAAAATATTTACATTCACCACTACGGGGCGTGTCAATAATGTGTCCCGTGGAGAATAAAATTAATTAAAACTACATCCCATGTTTTGTTTTGAAAAGTAGACGGTTGATAAGCCATTATAAAGTATTCTATCAAATATTCAGTAACAAGAGTGGAAATCCCATTTTGGCCACTTATGAACAAGAGTTGGACGTTCAACTGAAATACTGCATATGTGATTCCAATGATGAATTTTGGATGTGTCGATGTAGATGTTTAAAATACAACTAAAATTCAAATACTCTGTGGTTTGCCATGGATAATATTGATAAAATATATTTTCTGCTCAAATTCAACTAACTATTATCATTAAGTAGGTATATTCTTATTGATTTATTATGCTCAAATTACACAATGATGATTGTAATAAAAGAGATCTCTGCTCATGAAAAGGGCCCAAAGCTGAATTTGACATGCCCGAGTAGATTTGCCATAGTTTGAAAACGAAAGCTCCAAAATGGATAGAAACGTAGCCTCCGAAATGCAATGATTATGATTTTATTTTGATTTTATTTTATTTTATTAGGTACTCAAAACATCATATAGAGAAACATCTAAACATACAAACATGTAAAATAGTGCACAAACCTATTTAAAAACATATAGACATAATAAAATATGAGCAAAAGTACCAAGGATAGCCCAAAAAGCTTTGAGCACAAAGCTTATTTCCATTGGGGTCCTTAACAAGCATAGAAAGGCAGAAAAAACCATGAAAACAAAACAAAAACAAATGAAAGGCACGAAAGAAGCACAAACGCAAAACGAAAACAAGGACAAAAC
This sequence comes from Ophiura sarsii, assembly GCA_035610835.1. Lineage (NCBI taxonomy): Eukaryota > Metazoa > Echinodermata > Ophiuroidea > Amphilepidida > Ophiuridae > Ophiura > Ophiura sarsii. The sequence continues at coordinate 20,496,440 of CM069444.1, forward strand.
AAATAAAAATAGGGCACGAGCACAAGGTGAGTAAATCATATGCATCCACTAAATATTTTAGCACCTGAATCCGGTACTTATTTAGTCCCACAATGCAATGCGCGCAGCATTCAACAAAGCACATGAATTAACCGTTGGCACGTGCCAACCACTGTAGCAGGTAATTATTGAAATGGAAAAGGCCTCTTGCATTGTGGGATTACATTTTAGTACATCTCGGCTTCCGGTGCTTAAACTCGCGTATATCTTTTCTGAATACCCCGTACCAAAAAGTAACTAGTCTATTATTTTCAGAAGTCGTTTTAATTTGTTCGTAAGACCAGGAATCGGAAACGTTGAGTGTATCTTCGTTGATCGGTTGTCGTGTTTCATCTCGCACTTTTACCAATTCCATCTGGTATTGATCCTCTAAAGATTTGCATTTCTCTTTATGGGATAAGTCATTTATACTCTGATACTGAGTTGTCAAAAGGAAAAGGCAAATCTGAATATAAGCATCACCTGTTACAGCCTAGAAGGCAAGAAGTGTTCAAGAAGTGGAGGCACGTGTCAGAGCCGAAGTACCAGCTTCACCGCAACAGGGGAATGTTTAGACGAGCTGCTCGCAACATGTTGGACAGGGCACACACATGTCTTCAGCAAAATGGTGGCAATGTCGAAAAGAAGGCTTCATTAAAAAAAAATTAATATCAGCAAACAACTAAATGTTTTCTATTTTAAATTGAAAGGACGCTAACATTTGGTTGTATGTCTTAAAAAACACCTTTAGCAGAAGACCGTGACTCATACCGTATAATTTATGAACCTAAAGGCAAATGTCTTTTCAGTGCAATTATCAAGAAACGAAGTGTCTTCAGAACATTTTATTTGTGCAATATTTTTAGTTTGTGAAGTATTATTTATTTCTACAAATGTTTTACCACCTTTGGCACATTTAATATACCAAGAACCTGTAATAAATTACAGGCACAACAATGCCTTGCTTGTAGACTCTCACTCCATATCATCATACTGCTGTAATATGCATGTTTTAACTGTGTAAATACCATTGGAAAGGCGGAAAATACGGACAGTTTACAAAACGGGATACAGTTTGCCTTTTTTTTAGTCGATTACTTTCATTTTGGGGGAGGATAAACTAGATTAACAACGCTTTATACAGACAACAATAATTCCATGGTTCAATGCACGCATCAAGGTCAAATTGCGGTTTCAAATCGTGCGCAATTTGTTTTGATTCGCCCTGTAGGGTGCACTACACTAAATGGGGTATCCCCTACCCTTAAGTCGGTGTTTAAAGCTAGAATCCGAAAGTGTGCATCACAAAATCCTCAATTTAAAAATACTTGACAGTAATACAATTCCGTAAATGCCTATAATTGTTGATTAATTATAATTAATGGGACATCACCTACATGCACCCTGACTATAAACTGTGAATATCATCTAGATAAATTTTGAGAGATCTTTCAAATTTGTGCTTTTTACTGGAAACATTGCCAATTGTTACGGCCCAATACGTGCAAAAGCCCAATACGTGCAAATTTGCACGTATTGGGCTTAAATAGAAAAAAATGGAAAAAAATGACAAATAAATTATTCTTTGGCCCAATACGTGTGAACTCTAAATTTTGAAAATATTCTATTAGGCAACCACTCTCCCTCTGAAAGCTTTTATGACTATGTTTAGTCGACCCTGCTTGATTCGACCAGAAGTAAATTGGTCCAAATGTTTAAATGGCTGTAAATGGTCAATAATGTTATGTTGAAGCTATTCCAGTAATAAAAGCACCCTCCCTCTGAAAAAATTAAATCAAAAGCTACTGAACTCGACCTACGTCCAATTCGTCCCGACATACCCATGCCCCTCTAATCAGTAATATTAAATTCAGCTTTAAATCTCTTTAATTTAACTTACACCCTCCCTCTGAAAAATTTAAATCATAAGCTACTGAACTCGACCTACGCCCATTTCGTCCCGACATACCCATGCCCCTATAATCAGTAATATTAAATTCAGCTTTAAATCTCTTTAATTTAACTTACACCCTCCCTCTGAAATATTTAAATCATAAGCTACTGATCTCGACCTACGTCCATTTCGTCCCGACATAACCATGCCCCTATAATCAGTAATATTAAATTCAGCTATAAACATCTTTCTTTTAACTTACACCCTCCCTCTGAAATATTTCAATCGTACCTTACAAAACTCGACCTACGTCCATTTCGTCCCGACATAACCATGCCCCTATAATAAGTAATATTAAATTCAGCTATAAATATCTTTCCTTTAACTTACACCCTCCCTCTGAAATATTAAATCGTCCAACAATTGACTCGACATGAAATGTTGAACAACAAATATTGGGCTTAGGTTTCTTAAATATAGGTAACAAGACGATTTTTTTCGACAGATTGAAGTTAATAAGACATAATAGAAGTCATATATAAACTAAACAGATGTTTCTAGATCATTTTTTAATTTTTTTTTTTGCACGTATTGGGCTGAGGTTGAAATGTTCTTAAATATCAACAATAAAACGGTTTTTTCGACAGATTGAAGGTAATAAGACATAATAGAAGTCATATATAAACTAAACAGATGTTTCTAGATCATTTTTCTTTTTTTGTTGTTGCACGTATTGGGCTGAGGTTGAAATTTTCTTAAATATCAACAATAAGACGCTTTTTTCGACAGATTGAAGGTAATAAGACATAATAGAAGTCATATATAAACTAAACAGATGTTTCATTTGATTTTTTGACAGATACTAGGTACCAAGACATGAAAGAAATAAGACAATTAATGTCTACATGGCGGATGGGGGGGGGGGGGGGGGGGGGGGGGGGGGTGGTAGCGATGTGGTTGTCCCAAAACCGGCAAAAAAATCGCATGGTACAAGTTGCAAATGTAACGACGGAACCTACCTATGCTTCTGAAAAAGGTGTACCAATTTACCCCCTCCGCCCCCCCCCCCCCCCCCTGTATTCGCCACTGATCACACCCTGCAGACCCCTTTGGTTATCTTGATCGGATCCACAAAACTTGTTAATGTTATGTAATAGAATATACATGTTAAATGGAAGTGAAAATATATGTTTCACATACAAATGTGTCCTCTAATTAGGTAAGGGGTCGTCCATAATTTTCGCCATTTTCAGTTACGTACAAAGCATACGAAATATACCCCAACCGTACGTAACTTAAATGGCGATCTTGAGAGGCGGGTTTTTTTTAAAGTACAAAATTAAATTAAATTTCGCCATTTATTGCGTACGTAACTCGAGGGGGGGGGGGGGGGGGGGGGGGGGGGGGGGGTAAAAAGTTACGTACGCTCTGTACGTAAGTGAAAATGGCGATAATTTTGGACGACCCCTAAATCACGTCAGTTTTAGTTCAATTCGGGGGGGGGGGGGGGGGGGCTCCCCAAATGAAAAAGTCTAGTTACGTTTTGAAACGAGGGAGAGTGCAACAACAGTGTAGTATGCAGAATTTCCCTTGGGAAGACTCTACACTCCCTCGATCTCGAATTCCTTCCCACTATTTTACCAGTTTATCTGTTGCTCCTCAATTCGCGTAAAGCGCGCCAAATTTCTCTTCAATTTAATATATGATTATTAATGTACATTTAGGTTTCAAACCGGCTTCATAATTATATTCCTGAATAATTGCGCGCGTAGCGGGCGAACACTGACCATTTTATGCCTAATTTATTTCCATTCCAACTGCTTGATTAGATTAAAAACCCTTAAATTCGCCAACATGGGTGAAATGCCCCTGAATGATAGTCCAAGATGGTCCCCTTTCGACACGACACTGCACGAAATGTAGCTTGAAGCAGTGCAGTTACGGATCGCTGTTAAAGAGATGTTGGCTACCTGCAGGGGGACGTCTCTATAGTCCGAAGGTTCTATAATCCGAAGGTTCGATAGTCCGAAGGTTCTATAGTCCGACGCACGTAATTTACCATCCGCTAGTCCGAATAAGATAAAAGGTTCTTTAGTCCGATAAAAACGGTTATCTATTACGAAGGTTCTCTAGTCCGAATATAAAAAGGTTCTACAGTCCGACGGTTCTATATTCCGAAAATAAAAAGGTTCTATAATCCGAATTTTTAAACGTGTTAAAAAAGGTTCTCTAGTCCGAAAATAGGAAAGGTGTTCTTTAGTCCGAATAATAAAAAGGTTCTTTAATCCGAATATTGCAAAGGGTTCTATAGTCCGTAAACTGGTAAAGGGTTTTCTAATCCGATAGTTAAAAAGGTTCTCTAGTCCGAATTAAAAAAGGTTCTATAGTCCGAATTTTAAAAAGGGTTCTTTAGTCCGAAAAGGTGTCACTGTTCTTTAATCCGAATCAAAATAAAGGTTCGATAATCCGATATTTAAATTAGAGTACTTATCAGTGCGCCCTCTATGCATATGACATAAAGAATATTCATAAGGGTATACACCACCATAGTCGCTTCCATTGAAACGCGTATTAGAAACCCAGTGTTCAATCGCTTCTCCTGGGGTCTCCCTCCTTACCTAGGATATTCATTTTGGTTGTAAAATCTTCGTATTTTTGTTTTCTTTAATATTATCAACATTTCATATGAGATCGACAGGCCCCGTTTTTCAGTAATTTTGATTTCGCAAAGCACCCGTCTTTATACTGCGTAAAAAACAGGAAAATCGGAGTTTCGGGCCGCTTCACACGAAAAATCAAGATCAAGACTTCGCCCAAGAATAATTCATGACTTTTAAATTTCAGATTACAATCGTGAAGGTTTCAACTTTTTAATAAAACAAAATCTAAGACCAATGGCCAAAATCTGGTCAAAATATTCACAATATTTGAAGCAGCAATCAAAGTTTTTTTTAGGGACTTTAGTACCCCTGCACCCTGGCCCGCGGAAGATTATGGTGGTGTGTACCCATAACTACGAAGCATTAGTAATTTCAACCTACAGAGGGGGCTGCAATCTACCGCACAAGTGTCAGATGCAGACGATGCTGGACACATGCCTATTCACGAATATGAAGTACGGTACGAGGTTACATAATATACTTGCTCAAGTGAATGGGACGAACACTAAACAACCGGATTAAATTTAAAAAATGATTCTGACACGCGAATTGGTTTCAATTTTTATTATTCAAGCTTTATAACAACATATTTCAGGAACGTTTTATGGGCCATTATAAAAAACTAGACATTTTTGCGAGTTTGGAACAAGATGGCTTCATAAACGTTTCAGGTCCATTTTAGTGTTAAAATAACAATAAATAAATTAAAAATTAAGGCTTTTCAATAAAATAATTGTCAAAAGTACACACCAAATGCACCAAATGCGTTCGAAAATTGAAAACAAATCCAATTCCGAGGGGGCACATTACTGACTGACTCGCCCTGTCCGCGTTACCGCGGATAGCGGTGATTCTTGAAAGTGCGGGTCACAAGTTGAATGGTCTAAAACACTTCAGGCCTATCATGATTCATCACCACAAAATAACCGATATAATTGGTGATAACACAACCTCGTATCTTCTGACAACGGCTCAAATTAACATGCTCACATTCTAGCTTCAAGCTCTCAGACATTGGCTTATTAATACTGAGCTAGCTAGACTAACTCGACGATTAGTCCCATCAAATATTCACATGTTATAAGCCTATGTGATCTGATAGTCCCATCATGACGAGATTTCACAAGAGCAGATCATAAATAAAAAATAAATATGCATATTTAATAACAACTATATAATACGGTGCAGCCTCCAGAGCGGTGGGGCGGGCTTTATGTAGTAGACCTATACCTATACGTGTTTAGAGTCCCGGCTCCCGCAATATTAATACCGGTATGTGTTTTTATCTTTTGTGTTTATTAGCCTTCATTTTAACGTTAAATCCCGGTCGCCATATCAGCCGGGCATATGGATGTCCCAGAAATGATATGATTTGTAATTTTAAACTGATTAAGCCGGGACCATCAGGGTTCAAAAAGTCCATAAATATGAATCGTGAACTTGAACTTTTGAACTTATAATTGATCAAGAGTAAGACCATCACCACAATTTTCACTAGACGTCAATAATGCCACTTTCCACGCGGCAGGCGTCTGCATGGAGACGACATTTCTAAAATGTCACAAAATGTTTTATAAGTCAGAAATATTGAATTTCTTTGCCATATAGGGGAAGGTGGGGTAATGGCGGACACATTTTGTCAGAGAGGTATAACACACATATAATACGTCAAATAACAATACAAATCATGTAAACACAAAGCACTGTGAAGGTTCTACCTTTTATCAAGTTTTTATCAACTCATCATTTTGAAATTCGAAGCTACGACGCAATAAAAAAAAAATGGCGTCGTCCGGCATTACCCCATACTCTGGGGGTAATCCCGGACGTTATTTATCAATGGCAGCCCTCTTTTTATTGGAATATAGCATTTCAATGGGAGTTAAAAAATACCCTTTTTAAAAGTGTAGCAGAAATCAAAGAACAATGTCACATATTTATATGGTCAACAACTATTACCGATTTATGATGTTAAATTGACCACGCCCATATTGGTTACCATGGAAACGGTACATGTCCGGGATTACCCCAATCCATGTACAATGTATGGGCACATCCTCTCTTATTATTATGCTCATCATTGTGACTCCGAATTCATTTCTTTTTTATCAGAATCATACATTACATAAAAAAATAATAAGACTTTGTTTTCCTTGATGTAGAAATACCAGTTTCAAAGAGAAATTAATGCACCAAAATATAAACTTGCCCAAAAAGTGGTTTTTGTAATTCTCGCGAGAATTTGCGAGACAACCATCCCATTTAGGTTTTGTGTGATTTCAATGGAGAGGCACCTAACATCATAGGGTGGCAAAATACCACCTTCTTTCACCTGCCTTTAGATACAGCCCTGTCCGCGATTACCCCGCGTCCGCCATTACCCCACCTTCCCCTATGCATGTAATCACCGTGAAAAAAATGCATTAAGATAAGTGCAAACATGCCTAGTATTGGTTCAGTTACCCTTGAGATAGACTTTGGAAGCTAAATGTGAAAGGTTTGAAAATTCGGTTGTGTATAATTATGGCAAATCAATAGCGGCGTGGAAAGTGTTAATAAACGGTTTGCTGATTTTCAGGGGCGTAACTAGGTATTTCAATTGGGAGGGGGGCATCAGAGGCAGTGGCGAAGCCAGGGGAGGGGCGGTAACGTCGTGTCGGTTGAGATTGGCACTGTCGGTTCAATTGACCAAAGGAATCATGGAAATATGATTGGCAAAAGTACACAGATGAAACAAATCTGTGCTATTTATATAACAAGAAGACGATAAGGGACCGTTCATTAGTTCCACCGGAGGAGGGGCGGGGGCGGAGCAGAAAACAGGGGGTCACATGGTTTTGACTTCACAAAAAGGGGGGCTCACACGTTTTTTTCCTAATGGGCCATACTGTTTTTTACCGTTAATATCCAACAGCTTCCGGGGGCTTCGCCCCTGGACCCCCACAAAAAGAAATCATAAAATTGTATCCAAATTGTTTGAGATCGGCACTATCGGTTCATTTGACATGGAATTATGATGGTCAAAAGTACACAGATCATGGAATTTTTTCGCGGAATTTTTTCGCGCACTACGCGCGCATATGTCCACAAAATCCAATATATTTGGGTACAAGCTTGTTTAGAGCCAAAATGTAGGCCTCAAGGCATAGCAAAAATAGTGTAAAGTCCTAAATTTTAGCGCGAATTTCTTTAGTCAGAACAATCTTGTCGGTTCACTATATATCATTTCTTACCCGTTCCCCCATGAAAAACCTAGCTACCCCACTCTTTCTTGGCTTTGACGTACTTGGTGACATCCTGCATATGGGGTCATAATAAGATAAGTTTAAGATTTGTTGTAGCCTTTGAGGGGGGAATCAAACGGTTTGGTGAAGTTGTGAAGGGAGGCCGTGCTTTTTGTTCGACTTTGCGATATTTACTCCAGCCCCCCCCCCCCCCCCCCCCACCACCCCCACCTCCGGTAGAAATAATGAACAGGCCCTAATCAATCAGGCCGGATATGCATGCCTTAGCACACATCTACCTTCAATCTTTTTAAATATTTAATATTTAAAACGTAATTAAAAAAGAGGAACAAGGGGCGAGGCATTTTTTATCATTTCAACAATGTTACTGTTTGGACAATATGAGTGACCCGGTTAGTACTTACCTTATAGCGACCCGGTATTTCGAGGGGTAAACCAGTTGGTGCGCAATAAGTGGATGCAAAATAACTATGCCCCTCACTCCATGCCGAAACTCACCGACACGTTGTTGGTCTATAGAGGAACACCACCTCTTGACACCCTGACATGAACGTGATTTTAAGCGGAACAATCAAAATTGTAAAACAATCTTGAAATATAAAAGAATTAGAGGGAGATCCATTCACAGTCCTATGAAAGTCTAAGAAGATGTAAAAATATCATTAATATAAAAACATCTAAAAGCCATGCTACATGCATGTTATACCCTACAACGTCTTGTTAATGATATCAACATGTATGCAACTTCGCATGGTTATATGACGTTTGATACGGTTTAGAAATGACCTCAGATAGCATCTAATTTCCAAATTTTCTTGGGTCCTTGATAAGCGTGCCCGAACCCAAAGCCGTATTTATCGTCAATACATCATGCATTTCGTCGATACAACAAGCTTCATATTATGCTCCCTTCCCCCCTTTTTTTAAAGCTGACAACGTCATAGACTTTAATACTTCTTTTAATAATATAACGATTTGCCGGCCTCGTTTTACCATAAATGATTTTTACGAACAAGTCCAATCGAACTGATCAGCCAGTCGGGAAAATTGAGAAGAATCTATGGTGCAAATAGTACAATGTTGACAAGAATTTATCGCGAAATTATACTGAAATTTACCGGCCATGAAATTACCATGAAACGGGTTTCCTATGTCTTTTTAACCGCTATAACCCATGACCACCACCACCGGTCCAACGGTGTGTAGGTTAGTAGGTAGGCTAATGCAACTTCGCGCCCGCTCTTTAAAAGATGCTCTCTAAGGCATTTCTAAGCAGGCTCAATTTTTATCTTTTCCTTAAATTTGTATAATTGTTCAGACATCTGTGCATTCCACCCCACCCGCACACCCCTGGCCTTGGCTACGTCACTGAACTGGGCTTCCCCCTGCACGTGCCTCGCTATTAAAATCCTAAGCTATGCCACTAGATTCAACGGGAGAATGTACAACTGAACTGAGGGCGCAAGTTATGATGCATGGTCTGCAGCAGACGACGGTGGCCACGCGAAACCTACATTTTGAATTCGTATTGGAATAACGCGTAATCGCGAATGTTAATCTTATCATTTTGAAAAAAAATCATCATAATTATAAGACTTTTTTTCTAATCCAAAACCGTTGGAGTTGGCTAACCAACTCCATTGTAAATGCTATTTTTTGAATTATTTCCCTCGTTAACCGGGCGATAACAGATTAAAATATTTCAAAATGATGTTGCCATATGGTGGTGAAATGCGTGAAATGCACAATTTTAAAATGGATATTTCTCGACGTTATAAAAAACTGGTAACTTGAAATATGGTTTCAACTTGAAGATGAAAGCCATGACTACTAACTCAACAACTCATTTATGGGGGGTAACCGGCATAATTTTGAGCTAGAGCCTTTTCAAAAAGTACGAGTTGAGTTTTCCTGGTCACACGCAATTGTTGATTAAGATTATTGCGTCAGATACCGGAAATGAACTGAACACAAATGTCTCTGTTCAAATATTAAAAAATCATCATTGCATCAACTGTTTTGGACCTGAAGAACACTGATGTGTCTGTCAAAATTCACACTATATTAATTTCGCCATAACATGTAGTAAATACCCTAATTTTAAACTGTAATTTGCAATAGGTTTGCCGTTTCGGCATAGAAACGGGCCGGTTTTGGACCTCTGCCTCAAAGGGGGTAGGGCCAGGCGTTATTTAGTGGTGTGAAACCATATTGGGTCTTCCGAGACGCGTGGCGGATGGCCAGCGTCGTCTGGCCTGCAGATCAGTGGTCTGCAGATGGCGGCGCTATGACAATTTCAGACGACCGAACCTATAATATTGAAATACCTTACTCTTTCCTCAACCTCAGCCCAATACGTGCAAAAAAATATTTTTTTGAAAAATGATCTAGAAACATCTGTTTAGTTTATATATGACTTCTATTATGTCTTATTACCTTCAATCTGTCGAAAAAAGCGTCTTATTGTTGATATTTAAGAAAATTTCAACCTCAGCCCAATACGTGCAAAAAAAATATTTTTTTGAAAAATGATCTAGAAACATCTGTTTAGTTTATATATGACTTCTATTATGTCTTATTACCTTCAATCTGTCGAAAAAAGCGTCTTATTGTTGATATTTAAGAAAATTTCAACCTCAGCCCAATACGTGCAAAAAAATATTTTTTTGAAAAATGATCTAGAAACATCTGTTTAGTTTATATATGACTTCTATTATGTCTTATTACCTTCAATCTGTCGAAAAAAGCGTCTTATTGTTGATATTTAAGAAAATTTCAACCTCAGCCCAATACGTGCACAAAAAAAAAATGAAAAATGATCTAGAAACATCTGTTTAGTTTATATATGACTTCTATTATGTCTTATTACCTTCAATCTTCAATATTTAAGAAAATTTCAACCTCAGCCCAATACGTGCAACAAAATTTTTTTTTTTGAAAAATGATCTAGAAACATCTGTTTAGTTTATATATGACTTCTATTATGTCTTATTACCTTCAATCTGTCGAAAAAAGCGTCTTATTGTTGATATTTAAGAAAATTTCAACCTCAGCCCAATACGTGCAAAAAAAATTTTTTTTTTGAAAAATGATCTAGAAACATCTGTTTAGTTTATATAATGACTTCTATTATGTCTTATTAACTTCAATCTGTCGAAAAAAACGTCTTATTGTTGATATTTAAAAAAAAATTAACCTCAGCCCAATACGTGCAAAAAAATTTTTTTTTTGAAAAATGATCTAGAAACATCTGTTTAGTTTATATATGACTTCTATTATGTCTTATTACCTTCAATCTGTCGAAAAAAGCGTCTTATTGTTGATATTTAAGAAAATTTCAACCTCAGCCCAATACGTGCAGGCGTTATTTAGTGGTGTGAAACCATATTGGGTCTTCCGAGACGCGTGGCGGATGGCCAGCGTCGTCTGGCCTGCAGATCAGTGGTCTGCAGATGGCGGCGCTATGACAATTTCAGACGACCGAACCTATAATATTGAAATACCTTACTCTTTCCTCAACCTCAGCCCAATACGTGCAAAAAAAATTTTTTTTTGAAAAATGATCTAGAAACATCTGTTTAGTTTATATATGACTTCTATTATGTCTTATTACCTTCAATCTGTCGAAAAAAGCGTCTTATTGTTGATATTTAAGAAAATTTCAACCTCAGCCCAATAAGTGCAACAACAAAAAAATGAAAAATGATCTAGAAACATCTGTTTAGTTTATATGTGACTTCTATTATGTCTTTATACCTTCAATCTGTCGAAAAAACCGTTTTATTGTTGATATTTAAGAACATTTCAACCTCAGCCCAATACGTGCAAAAAAAAATTAAAAAATGATCTAGAAACATCTGTTTAGTTTATATATGACTTCTATTATGTCTTTATACCTTCAATCTGTCGAAAAAACCGTTTTATTGTTGATATTTAAGAACATTTCAACCTCAGCCCAATACGTGCAAAAAAAAAATTAAAAAATGATCTAGAAACATCTGTTTAGTTTATATATGACTTCTATTATGTCTTATTAACTTCAATCTGTCGAAAAAAATCGTCTTGTTACCTATATTTAAGAAACCTAAGCCCAATATTTGTTGTTCAACATTTCATGTCGAGTCAATTGTTGGACGATTTAATATTTCAGAGTGAGGGTGTAAGTTAAAGGAAAGATATTTATAGCTGAATTTAATATTACTTATTATAGGGGCATGGTTATGTCGGGACGAAATGGACGTAGGTCGAGTTTTGTAAGGTACGATTGAAATATTTCAGAGGGAGGGTGTAAGTTAAAAGAAAGATGTTTATAGCTGAATTTAATATTACTGATTATAGGGGCATGGTTATGTCGGGACGAAATGGACGTAGGTCGAGATCAGTAGCTTATGATTTAAATATTTCAGAGGGAGGGTGTAAGTTAAATTAAAGAGATTTAAAGCTGAATTTAATATTACTGATTATAGGGGCATGGGTATGTCGGGACGAAATGAGCGTAGGTCGAGTTCAGTAGCTTATGATTTAAATTTTTCAGAGGGAGGGTGTAAGTTAAATTAAAGAGATTTAAAGCTGAATTTAATATTACTGATTAGAGGGGCATGGGTATGTCGGGACGAATTGGACGTAGGTCGAGTTCAGTAGCTTTTGATTTAATTTTGTCAGAGGGAGGGTGCTTTTATTACTGGAATAGCTTCAACATAACATTATTGACCATTTACAGCCATTTAAACATTTGGACCAATTTACTTCTGGTCGAATCAAGCAGGGTCGACTAAACATAGTCATAAAAGCTTTCAGAGGGAGAGTGGTTGCCTAATAGAATATTTTCAAAATTTAGAGTTCACATTTTTTTTAGCACGTATTGGGCCAAAGAATAATTTATTTGTCATTTTTTTCTATTTAAGCCCAATACGTGCAAATTTGCACGTATTGGGCTTTTGCACGTATTGGGCCGTAACAGCCGATTACGGCGACATTTTCAAGCCCGTCAGCCATGGGCGTATTCTGGAAAATTGAGCAGGCTCACCTACCTATTTTCTTCACTTTTTGGTGAGAAAATGTGATCATCTTTAAGAAAAAATCATTCTACAAGGTCCAAGTTCGCAATTTAGTGGTCTAAAACAGAGTTTTATATCAGTATTTTTGTACATATATCCCTATGGAGCCCTATTTAGTGGTGTGATCCCTGTATACTCCCTGCGCACACGCAGAGAACGCACTATAACGCAGACAGCAATTTGAAAGCATTAAAGAATCTTCACAGTGAGCCTGGAAGCGCAGTGAGAGCCCAGCGTCGTGAAAATGTGATGAGCGGGATAAGAGCGTATTAATAGCTACCTTGTTTTAACAATTTGACAATTGTTAGCAGTTTTTCGCGCTCTTTTCTGCGTGTTACATGGGGACCCTCTTCCGCTCTAGCAACGTAAGCGCAATGCCTGATGTGTGTGAGGGCCAATAACGTTTGTGCACCGTTCTCTGCGTGTGCGCGGGGTAGCTCAAATCATATTCCAGAGGACATGCATGCATGTTTGTGGATGGCTTCTTTTGAAGGGGGGGGGGGGGGGGGGGGGGGGGGGGGGGGGGGGGGGGGGGTGGGCATCGTCCCACCGTGAAAATTATGTGGGCGTGCCATCCCCTAGCTCCCCCTCCCTGCTTGCACTGTCTATGCCCGTGGGGCGGGGGCTGCTGGGCCCCCTGGTTACGTCACTGGTGTGGGGAATGCTGTTGGCGGCGATTCAGAGGGCCGAGATGTTGGGTTTTAACTTGCCTGGGTGACTTGTAACTCTCCTGGCTATCAATATTTACATTTTGTTATAAAACACTGACATGGTTCAGAGACGTAGAGATAAAGTGAGATACACTAATAAAAGCCCCTTCTCCCTTTCCCTCCCCCTCCCCTCCTTTCCTCCTCCCCCGTCTCCTCTCCTCCCCTCTCCCCTTCCCTCCCCTCCCCTTTTCTCTCTCTCTTTTTATTTAGGCTTGAACACCCAAAAGCCCTCCCCCTGGACACGCGCCTGAGTACTAAGTCATTACAACGCCTTCAGAATGCCGAACCTTGGCGCTTGTTTTGTGCATGCACTTCTAAAGATTGAAGCCTTTCATATGTACGTGTATGGTCAAATTTCAACCCGCAATTTGAGACCTCATTTATATTAATCGAGTCGATACTTTTACAGTTGATATAGCTTCCAGTTGTTTACATGCATGGCGCCACCATATTTCCTCAGCCATGTGTCAGCTGAATCGTATGTAAGCACCGCCTCCATTTATCCAATTTATCATCCGATAAAAGAATAATACAACATAACCCTTTACTTTGATGTCATAAAAGGTTGATTCGGATATCGTCCTTGTTGAAGGTCTGTTTTATCAAAACTTAGCGGTCGCGAAATATATAACGCAACGTGTTTTAAAGGTAATTATTTACGTAAACTGTATAGTAGGAGCTGGTGGGTGTGGTGGGGTGAAATGGAGTTAAGGGATTTAGAGTAGATTGCCTCAAATACAGTCATAACCTCACGATGTACGTATATCCTAATCGGATACCGGCGGGATAAAAAGCCATACATAATGTATGCATGGCGGCGCCGGTGTCTAATGGCGAACAGAGTGAACCGCGTAACACTGAGCCACCAGGCCACTTCACATAGAGTGCAGAGAAAAAGGATGCAAACACTGTATATCAAATGTTGCAAATGATGGGAGACGGTAATGTCGTCAAGCTATCGAAACCGTGTGTTTCTTCGTCATGACTGGTTGGTTTTATACTACATACAAGTGGCATTCAATAAATACCTGCAACCATTGAAAATCTCTGAACCGTGACACGTGTCAGTAAAATAAACGCATGATACTTAAACTGTAAGTCTTACTCTTTTCTCACACAAAATTTCAAACACGTAGGTAATTCTTATCATTACATCTCAGCACTGTGAAAACTGTGATCTCAGGGCACTGGTTAGGGAATTAAATGTTAAAATGGCGGGAAATTTGAAAGACAAGTTTATGGTATGCATTAAGATACATGCGTCAACAGTGTTAATATTGGCGCTTGATTTATAATGCTGATTCTTGTCAATTTTTTTGTGCCAAGCGACCATGATGTTTATAGTACTGAAATTACATGATAAAATGACCCACGTGTATGAAATTCTGGGTAAGACTTGCAGTTTAAGTATCATAAGTTTATTTTGTTGACACATGTCACGGTTCAGAGATTTTCAATGGTTGAAGGTATTTATTGAATGCCCCTCGTATGTGATCGCAACAATACGAACCATTTTTTTTAAATTTCAAGGAGTTCGAAAATGTGTCAAAATACAATAATCGCATCTTTGTGCGAGGGGATTATTTATATTCATAAACAAACTAAGACTGACCTAATTATTATTGCGCCGGTTTTTTCTTCTTCAGAAACCGTGGTTCAGCGACATTTACAAGACAAGGAGAGAAGCCATCATGTCAACTCGACCAGGTAAGTCCACATCTGTCCCTAACATCTACGTTGGGCTTTCTCATGTGTAACTCATAACGACATTATTTTTAACACGATTCGAACCGGAATGATCCGCATTGACTTTCAAGCTATATTAAAGATAGATGTTCTGATTGCTGACCCGATTTTCAACTTGATGTTTTCTATTTTACATGAAAGGTCATCCTCAAAATTGTCACATTCCAAAGTTTGAGTTGCATAACTCCAATGGTTCTAATTTTAGAAGCACAAGGTCACAATAATTTTTCCCATTGAGTAGTACACACACTGACTGGTGGTTATTCACCTTTGGCAGTAATTCACCAAATGTTAGCCTACAATTTGTAAATGGACCATTTCTAGCCCAGAGATTTTACAAACATAATAAGAAAAATATGGTGATTCTTCTGATATCAAAATATCATGATGTGAAAAAAAAACATAGCCCCGAAAAGTTATCGGGACATACACCTTTAATGGGAAAACTAAGGATCGCTGGTGATTACAGTTGTAGTTCTACAGTATTATGTTTGTAATGGTGTATTTAGACTATAATACTCCTTATTATGTTAATGGTCCGGATAGTGTTTAGACCATACTACTCCTTCTTGGCATCGAACATTTTATATGTCAATCAAATGTTTTAAAAATCAATCCACACGCATTGATGTTGATATGTTAATAACGGTATTGTGGGCAGATAATAATTTGCAGAACTGCATTGAGTTGTCTAATTTTCTAGAAACCGAACATACGCATGTATTTACCTAATTCATACACGACAAATGCAATACTACATTTAATCAAAATTAGGATTAGGAACTTCCCAATAACATCCTGATCCTGCGGAGTCAACTGACCCTTGCAAAATGGGACGCCACAATTTTTACCGCCGTATTATATTTGTTTCAAGAATGATCTTCGTTGAAAGACTATTCGTAAATTTTCAAAATCCCACAATGATTTGCGCAAGACATGCGATTTTTTCACGAGATATGAATAATTGCTGTGACCACAAACCCATCCTTAAATCAGGTATAGTCTGGTAACGATAACTTTATATCATTCATAAAATTGTTATTTATTCAGAATTCAGAATTCAGAGGTCATCGGGAGAGTTCCATCCAACCAGGCCACTTGAGTACAGAATTGCTCTGGTGGGTAAAACAGGTGAAGGAAAGAGCGCTACGGCTAATACTATATTTGGCCATAAAGTCTTCAAGTCCATCGGTTATTCGAAATCGGAAACTAAGAAATGCCAAAGCGTCAAGGATACCGTATTTGAACGCAATCTGCTTGTCGTTGATACACCTGGATTCTTCGACACGGAAAGTTCACACGATGAAACCGAAAAAGAAATATTGACATTTTTCGCTTTGACATCCCCAGGTCCCCATATCCTTCTCCTGGTGATGAAAATACAAAGAGGCACACCAGAATTCCAGGACAGCTACGCACGACTCTGTAAATTACTAGGCAATAAGGGGCATCCCTATACTATTATAGTTTTCACTGGTGGGGATGATTTAGACGCAGATGAAATAACCATTGAGGAGTATGTGCAAAATGCCACAGCAGGTGTAAAGAAAATGTTAGTGGAGTCTGGACACAGATACGTAGTGTTCAACAATCGTCTGAAAGGCAAAGAACGCGAGGATCAGGTTAATAAGTTGATCAAGAAAATCGATGCCCTAGTTGAAGTAAATGATGGGGGCGTATTAAGTTCCGAATTGTACTATACTGCCGAAGAGGCTCTCTTACTGAAAGAAAAGAAAGAAAGGGAAGCTTTGATGAAGAAAAAAGAAGCAGAAGAAAGTCAACTAAATGAGCGCCGGCAGAAAGATATTGAGTCCTTTAAGCCTATACGTACAAGGACACGCGAATACGAGCGAAAAATAACAAAGAGGGATCAAGAATATGAAGAGGATCGCAAAACGTTAGAGTATCGATATGGGATGGAATTGGTACAAGTGCGAGATGAAACACGAAAACAGATCAACGAAGATACAGTCAACGTTTCCGCTTCCTGGTTTGCGAAAACATTTAAACGAATTTGGAAAATATAGACCATTTACTTTGGGTACGAGGTATTCCTATAAGATATTAACATAATACACTGTCTTATTAAAGGAAATCCTTGCCATTCATGAAACCAAGCATTATATAGTAGGAAAATAATTATCTAATGTAGGCCTATATTGACCAGCTTAATTAAAAACTCAGAACTATCGTATTCAATAAAAACAATTATTTGAAATTCGCGCCGGTTTGTCTGTGTCGAAAGTGCTGATGGGATAGCCATACCCAATCATCGTAACTAATAATCGTTAGGGTAAGTAATAGGGTTAGGGCAGATTTTGAATAATGAGCATTATGACTATACTCTATTTTGAACAGTGACGTAACTTAACAGGCGCAGCTTTTACGCACGCGTATGTATCTTCCGTCTTTCAACGCTCGTGTCTATATGCCAGCGCCTCCGATAACTATGATTGTCTATTATTTGTTTGGGGTTTTTTTGCCGTTTCACTCAAATTCTCATTACAAATCCTGTCTATCAGGTGTTACTTGTAAATTCCTTGTTAGTAGGCTGCTAAGTGTAAACAAATACATTTTGTAAATAACTTATTAATATCAATAAAAGCATGATAATGATGCGCATATTCTTGACATAACATACCGAAGGCTAACTTTTAATAAGGTTTTTAATCAGGTTTCTTAAACACTTGTGTGTTATAGCTTAATAATTCGCAAGGTGTTTTAGCCTACAATTATCAAATACTCAAGAATAGATATGGCAATTGTGTGAAGCATATTCAATACTATAGTATTTCGGTAATTCAATATTGATTGTATTTTTGAATTTGTTGCAAAATAAAAAAAATGACACACAGTCATCAAAAAAGTAACTTACCTGGTAATAAGTGTGCTTATAACTCTAAAAGTATAACTTCTACTTAGAATATCAACTTATAAAGTTGTTGAGAAATTGTCGTGTTTTGCTTTTCTACACGCGGACTTTAAAGGTATAATTATTATGTGATCTTTCCAGGGAACGCCCTCAACATCGAAACAAAAATTGAAAGCAGATTT
Source organism: Ophiura sarsii (assembly GCA_035610835.1). NCBI lineage: Eukaryota > Metazoa > Echinodermata > Ophiuroidea > Amphilepidida > Ophiuridae > Ophiura > Ophiura sarsii. The sequence goes on from CM069444.1 coordinate 20,514,824, forward strand.
TCTTACAGGGCGATACGATTCTTAATTACTTCAACATCATGGTTTTGGAGTGCAAATAAACTGTCGGGATAACATGGCAGTTTATATTTTCACTCTAAATTCACTCTAAAACCATGATTATGAGGTAATTAGGAATCGTATCGCTCTGTAACTTGGAATGTATGTATGATTTATGATCAGAAATGTAAATCTGCAAGAAAATCTACTTTCTAAAAAAAAATCATGAATAGAGGGCGCTCTCTGGAAAAGATCACATTATGCCTTTAATTCACCAGTCGATAACGCGATACAGTTTTCATTGAAGATTGCATCGCAATGTTGATACACATTTATTGAAGAATCTTCATTACATTTGTTGCGGTAAAGGATGATTTTAGCTTGTGTTATTTTCAACCAAGCGAATTCTTCAAAATAGGGTAGAACGGGTTCACCAAGTACCAACCTATAACATGTACATGTATACCAGTATCGTTCAATAATGGAACATTAAAGTTGCCTTTGCCAGTATTTTCTATGGGTTCCAATATCGCTCAATACTGGAACTTTTTAGTCCCAGTATTGAACGATATTGAAACATGTAAACTGTTCCAGCATGTCCAGTATCGGTCGATACTGGAAACGTTTCAGTATTGCTCGATATTGGAAACATAATTAACAACATAAATGTCAAAATTAATAGCACTAATAGCACATACACAGCCAATCCAGAATTCCACAAATTTCACTTATCGTACAGCTTCAGAATGCTGTAAATTTGACATCGTAAATAACCTGATTAATAACAGCACTGTAATTATTACCCAACTTGGTGGGGGTGTGTGTGTGTTTAGTAGATGATTGTCTAAGTCTGGGTGAGTGAGAGGTGTCCTACTGTGAATGTGGTGTGTATCTGGTGTGTAGGGTAGAGCTCTGCCACATAAATCATCACTAAAATGGTCACTGTCGATGAGTGCTATAAGTCATACTTATATAAGCGCAACCGGGTGCAGTCAAATACCCCGAAGTCATTTGGAGATTTATTTGAGTGTTTTAGCACGACAAAAAACAAAACCCTCTGGTTAGAAAATGATTTATGGTAAGACGATAAAGATTGAGTGATTTCTACATAATTATATACTTTAAAAAGATATATGGAAGTTGAGGCTTCACTAGGCTTTCTGCAGGTCTGGTATAAAAGTTGATGTGGACTGAGAATATCCTATAATATTATTATTTTAAATAAGGCTGTCGAACACAATATGAGGGAATCATATTGATAAGCTTGATCATGAAGATAGCCACGATCTCTGACAAAGTGAAACGCTTCATGTAAAAAGTATAAAGGCGCATTAGTGGTTCATGTGGATTATGTTCAATCGCTCATAAATCGGAGGAAAGGTGACCCTAATGTTCAAAGATGTATTTAAGTTCCAGTATCGGACGATACTGGTACACATACGTACCACCAGCATCGACCGATACCGGAACATCAAAATGTACCAGTATCGAGCGATACTGGAACACTGATTTAGTACCAGTATTAAACGATCATGGGTGTTCCAGTATCTGGAATTTATCAAGTAAACTTGTCCATACACCGCAGAAATATCTAAGCAACTTGTAGTTCGAGTAAAACAACTGTTTAAAAGAGTTATTTAATCATGACACTTTAATCATAGGCCTACGTGATCCGATGTTGTACTTGTTTGGATGATGTCTACGTTTGTTTTATGATTGATTTGTGTCCAATTCAATCTAACTGACCTTGTAAGATACTATCGACCATCAACCTTTAGACGTTTCAATATAGGCCTACGGCAGTCCAGATTTTTTTTTCAAATTCATAATCATAACAGATACCCTGGATAATTCTGTCTATTGACTTCGACGATAAAATATGATTAAAACATAATATTGGGCCGTATTCTCGACAAACTCGTGCATAAACTAAACGCGAGTGGCCGTGCTTTCACTGCATACATGTATTCAATATAGTGTAATGTGTTACAATATATCGAATTCCCACAGTGTGCAATATCACAAATAAAGAAAATGTAATTAGCAGGAACCGTCTTCTATGATTAATTCGTAAAAGCACCATCATATATGATATAATACGGTTTAGGGTGTAATCGTTATAATGTTTAATATACGACTAACAATGTTGTTAAACGACTAACAAAAAAATCCTGATTAGGTGCTTTCATGTTAGCTAATTTAAACGGTATCTTAGATATCCACGAAACGATCAAATTTCTACCCCGAATTTGAGACCTCATTCATAAAAACCGAGTCGATACTATTAAAGATATGATGATATAGATTAGGGTGACAGGTGACGTCACACCGGGTAAAACATGGCTTATTGACATTGTTCTTTGCCCGGCGGTTTGCGCGCGCATCCTATTTTGTTTAGGACCCGTGCTTTTAAAACTCGCGCCAAAGCATTATAAAGGGCAATACGGCATAGTGGACAGTGTTGCGTTCATATGCATCCACTAAATGTTCATGCACGAGGTGTCATATTGTGTAAGTCTGCTTATTTTGTGAATATCTTATTTTTTGATACTGATTATCAGATGTTTTCAACCAGCCAGTCGGGCAGGAAACTCACAAAACAAAACCTACCTAGCAGAAATTCCACTAGCCAGTGCACAGTAACGCACTTAGGGAGCAGTTCCATTTATACGCGATAAATTTATCGCGACTGTATCGGCCTGATATGTTTTGGACCCGATGTTTTTCAAGTTTATCCACGATAAAATAGTCATCAGGCCCCGATAAAATAGACATCGGGGCCCGATACGAGGCCTCTGCCATACCCTGGGGTATGTTTAGCAAATAGAGCGGGACATTGTTTAGCAAATACACGAGGATAATACAATTTACGTTAAACATCCGTAATCAATAACATTATCTCTAAAAACATGAAATGCTGAATTTGTACCTTACAACTAGAATAAATAACCCGAAGCTCTTTTTACATACCGACCACTTATCTTTCGTTATATTTCAACAAGCGGTAATACGCTACTCGATAAATAATCCTTTGCTACTCGCAACTGTACGCGATAAAAATCTCATCGGGGCCTGATAAAAAACTCATCGGGGCCCGGAACATTCTCGCAATTTTTATCGCGTACAAATGGAACTGCTCCCTTACACGCGCGAGTTACCTGCCAGTCGCGCGTGAACTTTTGTAATTTCACCACCACCCCCCCCCCCCCCCCCCCCCCCCCCGACGACAAAAAGTTATCCTACTATGGGCAAGCGGGCGGGTGCTGTTTCCAGGCCTGCCGATTATTGGTTTGATGTGCCTAAGAAGGTAAGGGTTAATGCACTTTTAGTCTGAATAAATCATGATATTGCTCCCAACTGTTTATTATGCAGGGCGCCACCATATTTCCTCAACCATAATGTGTTAGCTGAATGAAAGCACCGCCTCCAATTAATCATCTGATGAAGAATAAATTACGGTTTACTTTTGATGTCATAAATAGTTTATCGGATATCGTGCTTGTTAAAGGTCCGTTTTATCAAAACTTAGCGGCCGCGAAAGATAGAACGCAACGTGTTCTTAGGTAAGTATTTACGTAAACGGTATGGTAGCCTAGGAGCTGGTAGTGAAATGGGATTAGGAAATCAGAGAAAATGTCCTCAAATGCAATCATAACCGCACGATGTACGTATCCTAATCAGATACCGGCGTGATCATGGTGATAAAAAAGCCATACATTGTGTGCATGGTTTAGGTGTACTACATGTAAATCGCGACAACCAATTTTGAAATTTCAAATATATCACTATATGACCGCATCGGTGCAAGGATATTATTTATATTCATAAACAAAGACTAAATGTTATTATTGCGCTGGTGTTACTTTCAGATACCGTGATTGAGCGACATTTACAAGACAAGGAGAGAAGCCATCATGTCAACTCGACCAGGTAAGTCCACATCTGTCTCTAACATCTACGTTGGGCCTTCTCATGTGTAACTCATAACAACACCATTTTTAACACGATTCGAACCGGAATCATCCGCATTGACCTTCAAGCTATATTAGGGAGCAAATCAAAACTTGACAGCGCGGCAACCAGCGGTTCCGCCCGGTTGGACCGCATATCATTGTTTAGAACAATAGAAACCGGCTTCAACCTCACGGAACTGCACGGAACCGGCGGTTGCCGGGCGGTCGAGTTTTGATGTGCTCCCTTAATGGGAACAAACGAAGGATCGCTGGTGATTACAGTTTTAGTTCCAGAGTATTATATGTTTTTAATGGAGTATTTATACTCTAATACTCCTATGTTAATGGTCCGGGCAATGGTGTTTAGACTATACTACTACATCCTGACATCGAACATTCATTTTATATGTCAATCAAATTTTCTAAAATCAATCCAAACCGTTAATGTGCTTGTGTAAATAACGGTACGATCTCGTAGGGGAAGCGCTATTGTGGGCAGATCATAATTTGCAGAAGTGCATTGAGTTGTCTAATTTTCTGTGGTGTGGCCTCTCAGGTACAGCTTCTGTAAAACTGCCGTAACTTCTTCATTATTCTATTTTAAAAGAATAATGAAGAAGTGATTAAAATATATATTTAATTAATAAAACTAGTATGACAACATTTGACAACATATATTTTGAGTTATCGTGCACGAACCTAAAATAGATTTATATAGATTAGATGAATAATGAAGGAGTTACAGCAGTTTTACGGAGGCTAAGCTGAGGGTCCACCCCCCCCCCCCCCCCCCCCCCCCTTAAGTATGTTAAGCTTGGGTCGTCATTTTCTTCTGTAAGGTGAGGGGTCCCAAATATCCTGTGGTCATATTTTTTTATTTGAATTACACGGAAATTATGGGGGTCATGAAATCAAAAGCATTGTAACAGGGTCATAGAATGATTTTTTTTACATATGTTGTCATTATCGAGGGTTGAGCGCCAGAAGGCCGTAACTCAAGAAATGCTATTTTGAGATAATCGACTTTCAAATATTTGGGACTCATTATACAATACACTGTATCACCCAATTTAGTCAGATTCAGAGTGTTGATGAGTTATCTCTTTATGGTTCTGAAAATCTAGGTTATATGGATTATTTTTGTACCAAAATATCAATTTGCCCAAAAGTTACGGCTTCTGGCGCTCAACCCTCGATATGTGTTATATAACTTCTGATTAACTTTATGACGGTTGGTCTGTTTTGTTAACCATGTATATAAGGAGATGTGTATTTTGTGATGTGTGTTTTTGTGAAGCGCTTTGAGTTGTTTGTAAGGCGCTATATAAGCATGACTTTTCTACTATTATTATTATTGGAAATAATCGAGTTCGGTGAGGGAAGGGTCATACAAAACGACGACGATAAATGATATTTTGGGGATCCCCACCAAAGAAAACAACAATAGTCTCGTTACGAATGGGACATGGCACTAATAATAATTTTCTTTAATTTTAACATTGTTATTTATTCAGAATCGGGAGAGTTCCAACCGCTAATTGAGTACAGAATTGTTCTGGTGGGTCGAACGGGTGAAGGAAAGAGCGCCACGGCAAATACCATACTTGGCTCTAAGGTCTTCGAGTCCAAACCTTTTGGTCGATCCGTAACGAAGGAATGCAGAAGTCACAAGGCTACTGTGTCTGGTCACGATCTGCTTGTCGTTGACACACCTGGATTACTCGACACGGGATGTTCTCACGAAGAAATTGAACAAAAAATATTAAAATTTGCAGCTTTGACAGCCCCTGGTCCTCATATCATTATTATGGTGATGAAAGTAGGAAGGGCTACCCAAGAACTTCAGGATACCTACGCAAGACTCTGTAAATTACTAGGTAATAAGGGCCATCCGTATACAATTATAGTTTTCACTGGTGGGGATGATTTAGAAGAAGGTGAAATAAGCCCTGAGGAGTTCGTGGACAATGCCACAGCAGGTATGAAGGCAATGCTAGCCAATTCTGGATACAGATACGTGGTGTTTAACAATCGTTTGAAAGACAAAGAACGCGAGAATCAGGTTAATAAGTTGATTCAGGAAATAGATGCGCTAGTTAAGGCAAATGAAGGCGGCGTATTAAGTTCCGAATTTTACTACACTGCCGAAGAGGCTCTCTTAACGAAAGAAAGCAAAGAAAGGGAAGCTTTGTTGAAGAAAAACGAAGCAGAACAACGAAAACTAAAAGAGCGTCTAAAAGAAAAGCAACAAGAGATCGAAGCCTTTCATCTCGAGCATACGGAGGCTCTTCGTGTAAAGCAACAACTGCAACACAGGGAAGAACAGATGATTCAGATGGAACGCGAATATGAGAACAAGATAGCAACGATAGCGCGAGAATATGAAGAGAAAGCCAAATCTTTAGAGGATCAGTACACGAGGGAAAAGGTACACGTGCGAGATGAAACACGACGACAGATCAACGAAGATACACTCAAAGTGTCAGATAACTGGTTTAAGGCGAAACTGAAACGATTTTTTCTGAACAGATAGACAAGTTTACTTTGGCACGCAAGATGTCTCAATAAGATATTTTAATATTAAAACATTCAAGTCACAACATTAAGCGTTTTGTGAGTTTCATTCAGTACCGGAAGCCGAGTTTTACTGAAATTCAATCCCACAATGCAAAAGTGCGTTTCCCATTGCAATGGTAACGTACCATATTGGATAACGATTAATTCATGGGCGTTGTTGTATACTACGCACACTGCATTCTGTGACTAAATTTCTGTACGCGGATTGAGATGCGTGCATCGAACCGTGAATTTATTGTTGTCAGTGTAATGCGGTGTTAATCTAGTTTATCCTCTCAAAAAAATAAAAAGTAATCGACTGAAGAATAAGCAAACTGTGGCAAGTTTTGAAAACTGACAGTGTTTTTCGCCATTCCTATGGGATTTACACAGTTAAGACATGAATATTACTGCAGCATGATGGTATGGAGTGGGAGTGAGAAAGCACCATCATCCTAAACAAAGGAGGATGTGGTATCCTAAGTGTCCTGTAACAGGTGATGCTTGTATTAAGATTGCCTTTTCATTTGACAACTCGGTATCATATTATTAACTATCTCAGAGTGAAAGAATGATTTTTCAAGAATATTTTGACGATTAACATGATTAATGTGAGTGATAATGACCATTTAGCAAAACTAATTTTACTGTGAGTAAATCCCATAGGAATGGCAAAAAACGCGGTCAGTTTACAAAACTTGCCTCAGTTTGCGTATTCGTTAGTCGATTACTTTCATTTTTGCTAGGACTAAACTAGATTAACACCGCTTTGAACTGACAAAAAAGCATGGTTCAATGCACGCATCAAGATTTCAAATCGTGCACAATATTTGTTTTTTTGACTCACCCTGTAATAGACAGAAATTTGGTTTATGACGCTGCTAAGTGTAGAAATAAAATAAAAGAATGTAAATATGTATTATTATATTATATTATTTTGAAATCAAATCATTCTTATAATGTAAAATTTCTGTTTCCCTCTCTGACAGCAACCTTGTTTTTTACCTCTATTTTTTAACATGATAACAATATACATGTATATATAAAAATTAGAAATTAAATTCAGTACAGACCGGAAAAGGCGTCATTAACCTGAGTTTCATGCCGATAAGGCAATCGTCAGACGACAGGAATGGTGGACATTTTAATGATGTATAATATAAAAATATACTAATGATCTTAGTTGTAAACTTGTAACGAAATCGATTACATTGAACATTTCTTTTATAGGTGTAAGAAAATCAAAACGATATTGAAAGCGTTTGAAAAAATACTTTTGCAACAGTATAATCTAGACAATGAAGATATTGCTAAAAGATGTATTATTTGTCAGATGACAATGGTTGGCCTAATGATGTTGATATCATTAATACGTATTATAATTGTTGTCAATTCAACTACCAATATGGGAAACATCCCGATTTACTAAGTGTCTTACATTTGGAAATTAAAATTAGAAAACTTCTGTAAGATTTGATTAAGGGATGTGAAATATGCTATATGTGATGTGTCAATATTGATTATTTATGTTTACGTGTGATGTGCTGTTGTTCTGTAATAATTAATATGTGCAATAACACAACAGATTTTTACATATGATCAATGAATTACAAACAAACAAACAGACAAACAAATAAACAATATATCAAGTTAAAAATAAATACACATGACTCGACCAGCGAGTAGCATGTACCACCAACCAATCATCGACAGATTTAAAGATAAATTGTTCACGATCATCAACGATGCATTACGTTCGCAGGTCAGTTGACAAACAAAACAATATATTTCACATGTATTTCACATTATCGATACAACATTTTAAAACCTAATTTCCACACCACAAATGATGGTGAAAGAACATGTCTTAGTTTGTTATAGCTTAATCTTTCGCAAGATGTTTTAGCCTTCAATGATTAAATATCATTCAGGTTTGGCAATTGTATAATTCAATAGTCTTATTCAGTAATTCAAGTTTGATTGTAATTTTGAATTTGGTGAAAAACGAATAAAATCAAAAAATCAAATGATGAATGATAATGCTTTTAGTGTATATTCTATTTGCGTCATATTAGGCCGTATTCTCGTTTTAAATGCGGTTTTAGCTTACAACCGTGACTAACTAAACTCGTGTCTTAATTAAACGCTAATTTATCTTTTAAATGACGTGTTTAACACAAATCGCTTTTAAACTCTGCTAGTCTCATTCTAGAGTGGACGTGCGTTCAGTGTAAAAGGGTTTCAATGTACGAGGGGGTATCAACAAGTTTTAGAAATCACCCAAAAGTGAAGGAGCCAGAACATTTATTTTGTTATGTGATCCTTCAGACATCTTTGCAAAGTCACACATTTCTCCTACTAATTAATAGCTGTCCACAAATCGCCATTGTAGAGATCCTCAGATTAACCGCCATTATGGTTGATTCTCAGATTGCCTCAAATTGTGTTATTTCCAAAACAGCAATAAATTGTTTAAAGTGTTGAAAGAAAGAGTCAAAGGTCATGTAGGGGTCATTAGAGGTCAATCTGTGTACACCCCATGTTACCCATAACTTTATTGTCACCAAACTTGTTTGTAATGACCTTTATCCCCTTTCTGTCCAAACTATGTATTGCTGTTTGGGGAATAGCACAATCTGAGGCAATCTGAGAATCAATCAATGGCGGTCAATCTGAGGATCCCAACAATGGCGGTCTGTATACAGCTAATAAATAGTGGGAGAAATGTGTAACTTTGCAAAGGGACTTTGTAATACACCTATCAGTTGTAAGACGCACTATACGACCCCCGGGAGAGGTGCGTCGTGGGTGCGTCGTTTACCAATAATTTTTGACGGAGGGTACGTCAGTGGCAGCCTTTGGTCCGTCAAAAATATGACGGAGGGTGCGTCAAGGTCCGTCACTTTACATGGGTGCGTCACAGTGTACATCTGTTTACGAACAACAAAATACGACCTTTAAATATACGCTATAGGCCTACTAGGCTAATATACCACATAACTCATGAACTCCTTGATACCGCCAACCATATCTGATTATTTGTTTTAGTATACAAAGGTTTACATCGAGTTTATATTAGTGTAATTTCATTTGGGGGGCATCAGGGTGAAATTATATCATATCATATCATATCATATCATATCATATCTATCTAAGTCAATATTTTCGTTATTTATTTTGATTCAAAATATGGACAATTGCAGATGATGAAAATATAATAAAATGATAAAACACATCCCATGTTTCATTTGTGTTAACCGTTGGTAAGCCCTATTAGTCTTCTATCAAATACACTTTGTCCCATTCAATTAACAATGAGATATGATCAATTCAGTGACATGACAGCTACGAATCCAAATTTGGCCACTTTTGAACACAAAAAAATGACTTTCAACTGAAACAACTCCCTTGTTATTCTGATGATGATTATAGGATATGCCAATCATTGTTTAAAATACCGTCTAAAATTGAAATATTCTGTGGTTATGGATAATATTGGTGCAAATAATGTTCTCCTGCTCAATTGAAATAACTATCAACATTTAGTAGGTAGATTATTATTGATTTGATTGATTATGTTGGATTACACACATCATTAAAATGATGATTCCAATAAAATAATTATTTGAACATGAAAAGTGGTCAAAACTGAATATGACATGTCCGGGTAGATTTGTCAATAATTTGATAACGGAAGCTCCAAAATGGATAGGGAAAAATCTTAATTAAAGATTGCTGAACATCATTTTTTGTATTTTATGAACACTTTTTATATCGTTTTCATGGTCCAAAATAAAATCATGTTTCACGTGGGACACTTTTTTGACACGCCCTGACTCGGATTCAGAGTCGCGCTGAATCCGGAACACGTTAAATGTTCAGGTTTCACGGGAATAGCAAAACACTGATATCAGCCATTGCTCTCAGACTGAAAAATCAATATTACAGTAGTATTTAACATCGTTCCGATTTTTGTCGGGGAGTATAGACACGCACTCAGACCTGCAAAATGCCCGTATCGCATCCCAATGTGCACCTTTCAACTGCGATACAACTTTCCAGGGCTGGTGAAAAACTGCGAGACAAGTTTTTGCAGCCCTAAATCAAGTTGGTATCGCGATTCAACTACAATTGCACCTTGACGTGAAGGAAGTGTACCCTAACCTCAAAAGTAAAAGCATACACGAAGAGGTCACCGTTGATTTTTTTTTACTATTTGACCTAGGTCAACACTTCCGCAATATTGTTTTTGTCATTTGAACTTATTTAAAATTTGACTTATTTTGACCTTTGACCCCATAACCGTTGGGCGTACGAAAAAGGGTTTTTTTCTTCATGTTTGAGGACAATCGGGCAACTTTTGAAATAATAATAATAATACACAGCATTTATTCAAGCGCTTGATACGTAAGATCTCCAGATGACCTTTGACCTTGGAAGAATTGAATGTGTTACAAAAGATTACAACTATAGAGATTAATCATTGGGCCACTCAATATCGCGTTATACCCAAACTTGTTTTATGCATTTCCCCATGGCCTTGAAAAACATTACATCGATTACGTCACAAACTCAAATGTGGCCCTTTTTATTGCATAATATTTTGCTGGAAATTTTTCGCAAACAAATTATCCTTAATATCACACCATGGTGGCAACATTAGCACTTTTCAACAAGTGGTGCGATACTTTTTTCCATGTGTATATATTGGTATTATAAACACAACCGTAACATTGACACACCCATGTATCATCAAAGATGTACACACAAAGATGTTTCTTGTTAAATATCCCTTTACAAAATGTTTGTAATTTGCAAAAATGTGATATGTTAACTTTTGAAAAACGAGGAAGAAATATTTCGATACAGCTACATCAGTTAACGATTTGTTATCAATTTGTTGTGGTAAGAGTAATTTTAGTTTGTGTTCTTATTGCAAGCGTATTTCTTCCAAATAAGAGAAGATGTTAGGGTCGCACGCACAATGCATTGCACCAACTCAAGATTATTTCCCACGATACATTTGGATTTCCTCTTATCGATACTCGTATCAATACGAGATATCAATATCGTGGCTTTTTGTCACGCGTGACATGTATCGGGAAATCGATGGTTCCCTGCTTTTGGTTATCCAATAACTGTGATGAAGCCATGCTTTTGTGCATAATGTCTATTGGAACTGATATGAATCGGGACCAGATTTACGGCGTTTGACAAAAATGCATTGCATTGTGGTGCTGTCTTTAAAATCGTCTTTGGATTTACCCGAAAGTTTTCATATTCTTACCTTTCCATAGTACAAACCTTTAACATTTTAAACATATGGTATTTCACTTGCCTTCCTTTAATTATCTATTATAATCATATTTAATATAAAATTTCTATCTATAACAATAATAACCACTAACCTGGATATTTTTATCTATTGGACTTTACTTATACATTATGAAATAAACATTGACATTATGCCAAATGGAGACAAGCATAAATGATAATGAGTATATGAATAAATAATGTCGCACGTGTGTATCAATACACATGATCAACGGTCGTATTTGTTTGGATGTACCTACAATCAAGGAAAATAATAGTTGGCACACTTGATACAATTTAATACAACTATCACTGTGCTCCCAATAGAGAACCGACTTGGGACATAGCACTCTTTAACAGCACGCAGAGGTCTCCCCCTCTCTCTCATCCTTCCCCACCCCCCATCAATCAATGTTGAGAGAGCTGCCAAAGCTTCTGATGACATGTTGCTCGGATCAACATTGCCTCGGGGGAGAGGGGCACTTTTCCCCTTAATTGGGACAAAGTGTGCCAACCTTTTTTTCCTTGATTGTAGCTACAATCAAGGAAAATAATAGTTGTCAATATTGACGCAACCTATAACAAACTTCCCTGTGCTCGCAATTGAGATCAGAATTGGAACATATGGCTGTTTAATAGAAAGCAACAGTTCCCCCTTTCTTATATCCTCCCCCCCCCCCCCCCCCCCCCCTATCCCCATCAATTAATATTAGGGGAACTGCCAAGGCTTCTGATAACTTGACTCTGATCAACATTGCCTCCGGGGAGAGGGGCGTTTTTTCCGTAATTACATGTAGGACAAAGTGTGCCAACCTTTTTTTCTGATTGTTGGTCTTAGTGACCTTCTTTTAAAGGAGAACAGTGCTATTCATGTAACCAAGCATGATAGGAAAATAATGTTCTAATGTATAATCAGTACAATTGAACACAGAACTATGGTTACACACATTTATATTTGCTTGTATACCCCCCCCCCCCCCCCCCCCCCGAGGTAGTAAGTATACATTTTCTTAAGGGAAATTACACGAGGAAACTAAATATGCTATTGAAATTATAGTACGACCAAGAACTAATGGTATGATAGGAAATGTTCGGAAAAATATCAAAGTTTTTAATTTTTAATTTGAGATCCATATATTTTTTATATCTACCCCTATCATTATTTACTTTACATATTTGAATTCCTCATGAAATTACCCATTAGATGATATCGTATAATTGTCAAAGTTACTACGTCGGTATGGTAATTATACCGGCTAGTGAATATCTCCCATTTTTATTTTATATATTTTTAGAATTTTCAGAATTATTTGTTTGAGGATGAACCCTTCCCTGATATAAACTGCATTTCTGAATTCCTCTAGTTACAAGCTTTCCAAAAATGTATACTTTTGCTCTCATAGGTTGAAAACTTTTTCTGTTATAGTCATTTTTATAAATCCGGTTAATGTAGGCTGATTATTCATGTTTACTGTGAAGCGAATAGGAAGAAAGCTGATGTTCATGGTCTTATCCATAATTAATTAGTTGTTACAAAAAGTTGACAAGTCTGTTGAACCACATACTTAAAGACTACTAATTATCCTTTAGAATGGGACCAGAATGGTATTTGTAACATTAGGGGATGACTAGTTATTGTAAAAAGAACAAAGCATGGGATTATCCCCATTGAGTTTGTACAGGCGGCACCCCTTCCAGCGGCACCCCTTCCGGCAGCACCCCTGGTCCCCAAATATCAAACAGCTGTGTCTCCCATTCTGTGTAAGCTATACCAATGCAAGTTGCAGGCAGATAGCTTGTTATTAGGGCTTTTAAAATGATACCAAATTTGTTGAGATAGCTTTTGTGGTTTCAAAAATATTTGAGGAAAATGACAGCATGAAACTAAAAAAAGGCGAGTTCATAACGCGTGACCCTATTCAATAAAACGATTTAATCTACACATCCCCAACCTGTGATTGTTTGACATTCGCGCCCGGTTGTCTGTGTCGAAAGTGCTGATGGGATAGCCATACCCAAAATATTGCGACGTCATCGTTTCTAAAACCGCCTCATCAGCAACAGGTCGCCGCACATAATCACCCAGGAATTCAATGCATTCAATGCATATCAATACATAAAACAGAAATATGTAAATCTGTTTCGTCATAGCTTCGATCAATATGGCAACGTCCATACATATGAATTTTTTCTTCTTTCTAAAGCCTATTTTGTCTTAAGCGACCGTTTTAAAAACTTTAACCTAGCGAACTGAAGAGGGGCGGCGTCGTTATACCACATAAATTCTTCCACGACTTCTTTACCCTTTCTTTTCTTTGTTCAACTAGGCCTACTATCTGCGCTTCTTTCATAATTTAAAATAACACATAATCATTTGATTTTCGAAGGCTTCGTAATTTTCAGACATTAAATATATTGAAATTTGATGTGAAGTACTAATCAACATGTACCAGCGATCTTTCATGTGTCATAATAATTTGTTTCTACCATGAAAGCTTTCGTTTCCAAACTATGGCAAATCTACTAAGGCATGTCAAATTCAGCTTTGGTCATTTTTCATGTGCAGAGAACTCTTTTACACTCATCAATCAGCATGTAATTGAGCATAATCAATCAATCAATAATAATACTGCCCCTCCAAGGCAAATGACAAGTGATCTTGATGATAGACTCCGCCGACCATAAAACTAAACGACCGACTATAAACTATGGAACCCACTATAACGCTCAGAACGTAGGCCTACTGAATAACCTGGATACAGTATGTGCACATGGGCAGTGGCGACACCAGCACCAAAATGTTAAAGGAAAACGGGGTGGCGGGGCAATCGGGGGAGACATTTTAAAGCTAATTTTAAGTAACTTTCAGTTTTGACATTAAAATTCATTTTTTTATTATTTGGAGTACAAAATAGGTAGAGACATGCACTGACAGGAGGTAAAAACTGGGGGTCACGACTGGGCATCCCCCACCGTTAGTGTCGCCACTGCACCTGGGGTAGGTCTACCTGCTGGATTAAAGGTCACATGGGGTACCTACCCATGTGTTCTATAATTATATTAAGGCAATCCAGATACTCTGAATATTCTAAATATTCCTATACATCTGATAGTAACCATGCAGGTGTCCTTATTAATCCACGTAGGTCCTAATAGCCGCATACACAGTTATCACGGGTGCCCTTAATATTCGATTCAAGGTAAACCACATAGTCCAGGGAGGTCCTATTATTGGATCACTAATAATACACAATCTTTATTATTAATGTACATGGTGTGGTACATGAATAATCAAGGGCACCATGTGTTATACATGCATGGCGTACATGGATTTCTTAAGGGCACATGGTATATATGGATCATTAAGGGCACTGTGGTACCAATGTCAGTAGTAAGGGCAGCTAGGATACATGGAGTAACAACGACATACTCTTGTTGTTTTACAATACCCTCATCTTACGTTTTGATATGACAAACCACCCGCTGTAATAGCTTCGGCACCTATACCTGCGATTTCGATTATAAACTGGATATACTGTAGAATGAACTCTCTATTACGACACGTTTGTATCTACCAACAACTAATAGTTGGAGGACGGGTACCGGCATCCTAAGATTTTCAAATCGAAGTTTGTGTGCGAAATATCTCGAAAAATACAGCTTGAATTAGTCAGATTTGTGGACACGATATTGGTACAGTATTTACCTCGGCTGAGTTCGAGTGACTGGTTATTTGGAGAATTATGAGGGATAATGTTCCCGCGATAGGGATATTTATTTTCTATTCCGACATCGTCACATCAAAGAAAATGGCGGCGATTCTAGTTATTGTACCCCCCGTATATCACCATAATGTTTTATATACTCCATGCGCTCCGTCGCTGATCGCAAGCGTGGATCACCGTTTTTCCAATCAAGGGGCGTAATTTTGTTTTGTCGTGGTTTACTACTCATGTGTGTGGGCGGAAAGAGTTCAAGCGTAATAGAGCATGAAGCTAAAACTATATGAATCCCCCCATCCCAAACGCCACTACGCGCAATTGAGTTTGTTGAATTTTGTTCACCGCTAGGCTATGTACCACCCCTAGAGATTGCCTCAGAAAAAAATTGTGTTTGCGATTTCGTCTTTATTAATCCATCAATGGATTCCGGATTTTGTGAGCATGTACAAATCGCAAATAACTTGGACGAGTTCAAAGTTGGGGTTAATCTGCCTCATAGGAGTAAAACTATTTTTTTGCCTTGAGAAGCATATTTTTCTTAGTAAAATACAACGATGCATGCTCGGGGGTGGTACTCACGTATGTAAGGCATACGGGGACGTGCCGCTCCAGTGGGTCGTTTTTTCATGAGACATCCTTAGCCATGGGTAGGCTTTTCAACTGAAAAATCCTTAGACATGGGTCTATCCAAAATCACCCTTAGAAATGGGTAGGGGATTTGATTCTCCAGCGGCACACCCCCGACCAAACCAAATCTGAGTACCCCCCCCCCTTTTTTCCCGGGGATGTATGAGCGTTACTATTTTTGTTTGATGTTTACATAACAAACAGAGTCCCCCGACTTGTCGCGGTTTTAGTTATACCATTGTAATACTTGCTACGTCACAACACTTGATGTATGAGGGCGAATCTTTGCTGTATAGATAATCAATTGTTTGATGTTTACGTAACAATTGGATGCCTTTTTCACTGAATCACGCTGGGCCCATTTCTCATTGGAAAGAGCGTGGACATTTACATCATTATTTTATGTTTACATAACAAACAGAAAAAACTTGTCGCCGCGGTTTTAGTTATACCATTGTAATATACATGTACATGCTAGTATTACACCATACGGTAATATTGAAGACTGGGGGATGTAATCTATTCAAAATCATTGCCAAAATTGGCCACATCGTTAGTTCGTAAAGAACTATGGGCAAATCATGTACATTTTTAAACCATTTTAGGTAAAAAGCGGTTTACTTTCATGATTTTTAGTTGCTTGTGCGGGGTTATATAGACATCAGTGAATACATTCTAGCCACATCGTACTACATCGCTGTATTCATCTAGGTAAACATGGAGTTTTCTACATATTTTGGTCAACTAATTTTCAAAAAAATGTCGCCCTCTGAAGTCAATGATATGAACATCCCTAGCATTATAATAGGCTATACCTTTAGTTGAATATATTATCGACTCGCACATAGAAATGATCGGTTCTTTAAAAATAAAATAAAAATATCCAAACATTAATAATGATATTTGCGTCCATTTTCCAAATTTTGTCATTTGTCGGTCAGACTCAGGCCTACTTAATTTTTTTTTTAAATGCTTATGATTTCTATACGAAAGACATTTTTGTCATGAAATTGATTGCGGCTTGACTTTTTTTTGTCATGGATCTCATGTACCCCCAAAAAATGAATTATTTAACCAAATAATGGTATTTGGGCTATTTTTTCAAATGTTGATATTTGTCGGTCAAGCCGAGAATTTAAAAATAAATCGTTATGATTTCTATGCGAATGACTTTTTTTGTCGCCAAATTGATTGCGGCTAGACTTTTTTGCATCATCGATCTCATATGTACCAAAAAAATTGAATTATTTAACCAAATAATGGTATTTGGGCTATTTTTTTCTTCAAATTTTGATATTTGTCGGTCAAGCCTAGAATTTAAAAAAAAAATTGTTATGATTTCTATGCGAATTACTTTTTTGTGGTCAAATTGATTCCGGCTTGACTTTTTTGTATCATCGATCTCAAACGTACCCCAAAAAAATTGAAATTACTTTAATAACCAAATAATGGTATTTGGGCTAATTTGTCAAATTTTGATATTAAGTCAAGCCTAGAATTTTAAAAAAAAATTATGATTTCTATGCGAATGACTTTTTTTGTCGCCAAATTGATTGTGGCTTGACTTTTTTGCATCATCGATCTCATACGTAGCAAAAATAAAATTGAATTATTTAACCAAATAATGGTATTTGGGCTAATTTATCAAATTTTGATATTTGTCGGTCAAGCCTGGAATTTAAAAAAAAAATTGTTATGATTTCTATGCGAACAACTTTTTTTTGTGTCAAATTGATTGCGACTTGACTTTTTTGTATCATCGATCTCATACGTACCCAAACAAAATTGAATTATTTAACCAAATAATGGTATTTGGGCTAATTTTTCAAATTTTGATATTTGTCAGTCAAGCCTAGAATTAAAAAAAAAAATGATTTCTATGCGAATGACTTTTTTTGTCGCCAAATTCATTGCGGCTTGACTTTTTTGCATCATCGATCTCATGCGTACCCCAAATAATTGAATTACTTTAATAACCAAATAAAGGTATTTGGGCTAATTTTTCAAATTTTGATATTTGTCAGTCAAGACTAGAATTTAAAAATAAATAAATTATGATTTCTATGTGAATGACTTTTTTGTCGCCAAATTGATTGCGGCTTGACTTTTGCATCATCGATCTCATACGTACCAAAAATAAAAATAAAATTGAATTATTTAACCAAATAATGGTATTTGGTCTATTTTTTTCAAATTTTGATATTTGTCGGTCAAGCTTGGAATTTAAAAAAAATATTGTTATGATTTCTATGCGAACAACTTTTTTTTTTTGTCAAATTGATTGCGACTTGACTTTTTTGTATCATCGATCTCATACGTATCCAAACAAAATTGAATTACTTAGCTAAATAATGGTATTTGGGCTAATTTGTCAAATTTTGATATTTGTCTGTCAAGCCTAGAATTTTAAAAAAATGTTATGATTTCTATGCGAATTACTTTTTTGTGGTCAAATTGATTGTGGCTTGACTTTTTTGTATCATCGATCTCATACGTACCCCAAAAAACTGAATTACTTTAATAACCAAATAATGGTATTTGGGCTCATTTTTCAAATTTTGATATTTGTCGGTCAAACCTAGAATTAAAAAAAATTGTTATGATTTCTACGCAAACAACTTTTTTTGTGTGTCAAATTGATTGCGGCTTGACTTTTTTGCATCATCGATCTCATATGTACCAAAAATAAATTTGAATTATTTAACCAAATAATGGTATTTGGGCTAATTTGTCAAATTTTGATATTTGTCGGTCAAGCCTGGAATTAAAAAAAAAAATGTTATGATTTCTATGCGTACAACTTTTTTTATCGTCAAATTGATTGCGACTTGACTTTTTTGTATCATCGATCTCATGCGTACCCCAAAAAATTGAATTACTCTAATAACCAAATAATGGTATTTGGGCTAATTTTTCAAATTTTGATATTTGTCAGTCAAGCCTAGAATTTAAAAAATAATAATTATGATTTCTATGCGAATGACTTTTTTGTCGCCAAATTGATTGCGGCTTGACTTTTTTGCATCATCGATCTCATACGTACCAAAAATAAAATTGAATTATTTAACCAAATAGTGGTATTTGGGCTATTTTTTCAAATTTTGATATTTGTCGGTCAAGCTTGGAATTTAAAAAAATATTGTTATGATTTCTATGCGAACAACTTTTTTTGTCGTCAAATTGATTGCGACTTGACTTTTTTGTATCATCGATCTCATACGTACCCAAACAAAATTGAATTATTTAACCAAATAATGGTATTTGGGCTAATTTGTCAAATTTTGATATTTGTTGGTCAAGCCTAGAATTTTTTTAAAAAATCGTTATGATTTCTATGCGAATGACTTTTTTGTCGCCAAATTGATTGCGGTTTGAGTTTTTTGTATCATCGATCTCATATGTACCCACAAAAATTGAATTAACTAAATAATGGTATTTGGGCTAATTTTTCAAATTTTGATATTTGTCGGTCAAGCCTAGAATTTAAAAAAAAAATGTTATGATTTATATGCGAATTACTTTTTTTGTGGTCAAATTGATTGCCGCTTGACTTTTTTGTATCATCAATCTCATACGTACCCCAAAAAATTGAATTACTTTAATATTAACCAAATAATGGTATTTGGGCTAATTTTTCAAATTTTGATATTTGTCAGTCAAGCCTAGAATTTAAAAAAAATAATTATGATTTCTATGCGAATGATTTTTTTTGTCGCCAAATTGATTGCGGCTTGACTTTTTTGCATCGTCGATCCCATACATACCAACAAATAAATTGGAATTATTTAAACCAAATAATGGTATTTGGGCTAATTTTTCAAATTTTGATATTTGTCGGTCAAGTCTAGAATTTAAAAAAAATGTTATGATTTCTATGCGAACAACTTTTTTTGTCGTCAAATTGATTGCGACTTGACTTTTTTTGTATCATAGATCTCATACGTACCCAAACAAAATTGAATTATTTAACCAAATAATGGTATTTGGGCTCATTTTTCAAATTTTGATATTTGTCGGTCAAGTCTAGAATTAAAAAAAAAATTGTTATGATTTCTATGCGAATGACTTTTTTGTCGCCAAATTGATTGCCGCTTGAGTTTTTTGTACCATCGATCTCATATGTACCCACAAACATTGAATTACTTAACCAAATAATGGTATTTGGGCTAATTTTTCAAATTTTGATATTTGTCGGTCAAGCCTAGAATTAAAAAAAATGTTATGATTTCTATGCAAATGACTTTTTTGTCGTCAAATTGATTGCAGCTTAACTTTTTTGTAACATTGATCTCATACGTACCCAAACAAAATTGAATTATTTAACCAAATAAAGGTATTTGGGCTAATTTTTCAAATTTTGATATTTTAGAATTAAAAAAAATTAAAAAATTCTATGCGAATGACTTTTTTGTCGCCAAATTGATTGCGGCTTGACTTTTTTGTATCATGGATCTCATACGTATCCAAAAAAAAAAAAAAAATCATATAATGATATTTGGGTCCATTTTCCAAATTTCGGCATTTGGCGGTCAGGCAAATTTAAAAAAAATCCTTATGATTTCTATGCGAATATAATTGTTGTCAAATTGATCTCATAGGAAACTAAAAATGTGATAAAACAACAAAAAGCAACTACTGCACTGGCATTTTTTAACTGTAGTGTAAACTAAAGTGCAAGTGAATGGCAGTAACAAAACAAGTAAATAAAGATGAATGATCGAATCTTTGACAAAAATAATCACACTAGAGTTAAGATTACATTATGTTAATATCCATGCTGATCAAATTACGGGCAAAATATCTGTTTTCAATCGACTACGAAAACTAATCTCAGTCATTCAATGCATCGCGAGACTGCCGAATTATGCGTATTCGCTGTCAATTGAAAGCAAAACTCATTTTACCGCAAAGCTTTTAATTGCCTCTTTATGCAGTTTAAAGAAATTTTAAGCCAAGTTTTCAATTAGCGTTTGCCTGGACTGTCGGTATACAAAGACGAATTTACAATATTATTAATTTTAATCGATCGCGGCTATTCTGTTCAAAAGCGCATGTGTGTATATTGCCTTGTTTTACGATGTAAACAATAATATCATATGCCACCGGGCGATCAGCTGATCGATGTTGAAAGAACACAATGCGCATGCTCTAATCAGTTTCGTTCATCTCTCGCCGGTGATGGCATAACGAATAAGATAGCCAAGTCGGCCCTCGTGATTGTGAGGATTGTTAGTTCAAAAGGATGTTTTGGAATTCAATCAGGCAACTAAATTTGACTATCATGTCACACCCTGTGTACGCAACTTCGTGGATGGACCCATGTTCATCTTAATAAACTGTTTATGTAAAGATTATTACATTACTGTTTCTACTGCCTATTCTTCTTTGTATATTGTGCATTTTGTGTACAAGTGTGTTTAAATGTGCACTTCACTCAAACTTTCACCAGCCCCATTCCATTTAAATGGAATTTGCATTTCAACTCTTGCTAATTAATAGACAAGCATGTCTATATAAATTACATGCTACAATCAGAGAGATGTTATATTACCTACACCTCCCTGCTACAATTGTATTGGTGACAAAACGTAATGATATACCACTAATGAGTACTGAATCTTGTCCCTGCGTAGAAAGGCAACATTTTCTTACCCGCATGGTCACCGCTAAGTCCTAGGTCCCCTTAGGGTGAAGGTTGCAACCGGAAAGTACATTAATCAAATCCAACTTTTTACCTTCACACCTAAATACAATCTCCAGGCCACATCAAACACCAACAGCAGCTCTGTCAGCAATTCATTCTTATGGTTGAATCAAATACAAAGCAAACCCTTTAGAACAAATAAACGGGTTTCAAATATTATCTCCCACACAATAAATCCAAACCACTTCATAATCATTTTATTTTCATACCATCACTCTCCGCCCGTCCTCCATGGTTCTGGTCAGATCCTAACATATCATGTTAAAACCAATACAATGTCAATAACTGCCCTATTGATAACCACTACATCTGACACTGCTAAACCCCATCAACCGCGAAACTCGAAAACCGCGAAACCCGAGAACCGCTCTAGTTATGTTAGATATTATTATCTCTTTATGAAGATCCATTAAAACACAATGTTCCCACCAGTCATGTCTTATAGCTAACTCTCAAATCCATTTCCCCTCACCCACGGGATCTCCCCGCCCAAGGTAGCCCTGTGGGGCCTATATAAATTGGACCCACTAAACCGTTCGGTTCTCCTGTTAAGCCGGCCCCATGCACCTCGGCCCTCCGGGCCTGCGGTTCTGTTTCTGCAGCGGGCTATCCGCGTATCGGCCTTCGGCCTCACTTGTTTGATATTAGATTCAAGTTGAGTCTCATCCCCGTGATCCACCTACTAATTCCGATACGGAATAAACCAAACTTTCACAAATCACGAGCACACTGTCCATATTGTTTATTCTATAATACGGAATAAACCATATTACACGCGATACAACACCCTTCCCCCTCACCCATCCGTGTAGTCCCTTACTCAAGCATGGCATATACTCAATACTACTATAACTGAACAATTGATAGTTGTTACTGTCCCGCCTATGACACGTTGATATCTTTCAACAACTGATTGTTGTGTTAGTAATATCTCTTAGTATCTCATGAATTCTGGATATTAGATTTCAGTTTGCGTCTCATCCCCGTCACCCCACTTTTTAAACTCAAAGACTTGAGTAAAAGCTGTAACGTCTGTAACGATTTATGTAACATCCGTAACGATTTATGTAATGTCCGTAACGCTCGTTAAGGTATTTCTAGATTTTTTTTCTATAATTGCTCAATGATTGAACCCATTACAAACTAACAGTGAATGTGTGATGTTATTACAATCAGCCAATTAGTTTTCTCCCAGAGGAAAAAAAAGATAAAAAATGTTACGGACGTTACGCGATCCAATGGAAAAAAATGAACGTAAAAATGATAACTCGCATTGCGCCTTTCGCAAGTGATATCACTTTTTTGCTTTTTACTTTCATGGAAGCTTTCTTTAGAATAACTAAATCACAAAAAGCATTTAAAAAGCAATACTTTATATTACAAAAATAATACACTTTCTTAACTAGATTTTTTCAAGCCAAATTAAAAAAGCATTATCCTTTTTGCGCACCTATTTTCAAACGATGATGTAATGACCAAAACGAACAAATTGAGGTGAGATCATATCAAACTTGATAAATAGAGATATACCCCTTACCAACAATAGAGGAGAAAAACTTGTAAAACCAATTTGAAATTTTGGCTGTTATTCACATTTGGCATGGAATTGGCCTTTACTTATTCCCCGTGAAATATTTTAGCGGGTCCCGCGCAAAGCGCAGGTGCCCGCTAGTAAACATAATTATCGGACATAGGTACAATGCGATAAGCGTTATTTTACCCGAGATGCAAGTCAAAACACTTGATGCAGACAAACATTGGACGGTTTCTCTTTATAAATGTTATCCAAATGCTTGTACAGTATCCAGGGTTGGTTTCAAAAGTCCATGTGATAACAGGTTGTTGCTACGTGTTTATTGGTTATCATTCAATGACAAAACGTGTGGTTCAGTATTCATTTGAATAAAAACGCCGGTAAAAAGGTAAGTTTATATGCTATACTGTGTTACTATGTTTTAGAGATTGATCCCATAGATAATCATTTTTACATGTATAAACGGGACTACTTCGTTGTGACATCTGTCGTTTATGAGCATTATTTTAATTAAAGCCAGGCAAAATTGGAATTACGTTACAAAAAGTATAAGTGGTAGAATTCGATATTACAAATCTGTAGTGTATGTCACAACATTTGCCGTTCTGTATAAATGTTGCTAGAGGTGGGTGTCTGTGTATGGGGGTGAGGTGGGGGTGGGGGTGTAGGGGTGGGTGTGGGAGCGGGGGGGGGGGGGGGGGCGTCGTAGCACTATGGTCTATCCTATTGTAAACCCAAAGAGGACGATGTAACAAATTAGATTTGTTAAGGTTTGCTTTCCGTTTATCGATGCTATTATTTCTCAATGAGTACAGCATGTTCTCGAAAACCTATTTTTATTTTACTTTTTACAAACATTGTAATCCCAAATACTCATTCCGGAATATCCAGCGTTTACTTGAGAAATATTCCCCAAGATTTAGGATAGGGAATTTGAAATTAAGCATGATGAATCTAAGATAAGTGTGTCGGAAACCTGTTCAACCGATTTGACGGGAAACAACGATACCTGCAGCTGTGCAGCCCGGTTATCCACTCAAATGATTAATGTCGTATCACCGCAGTTTCGTTCGGCTTGTTCATATGGTTATCAAAGTACTTTTGGTTATGTCCAATGAGAAAAACGGACTCTTTATTTCATTCATAATTTTGATTACGTTCTTATAAAATTCAAGATTAAAACAACAAATTTCTAAAGAACTCTGAAGACCGTGCAAAACTAAATGATGGATGCATACAGTTTGTTTAGATTTGAACGGCATTTAATTTTTGGTAAATCTTAATTTGTGATTGTGAAACTAGCAGTATGTGGTTTATTCACGGTAAATTCTTCTTTTTAAATCGGATGGGTTTGTTTACTTTTCTCCGTAATTTAACGTTATCTGATTCAAAAATCATTTTTTTCAAAACGAAATCTATGAATTTCATAATGTGTAAAGGTTTGCAACCGTAACAAAGTCAAACTAGTCTTTTTAGGACAAATTGGTTGAACTGGGTTTTGACTATTTCTCTTTACCACTCACTCACGTACAATTTGACGAGCGATCGAACAATTGTGTTAATTATTTCAGACATAAGATGTGGAGATTAGAGGTATCTTAAATGTATAAACATGATTGCAATCCAAGATGCCGAAATGAAATTAGAGTGTCGTCAAATTATGAAGACCATTGATTTGTTTGAACCCATATTGCATGAACTATTTCATTAATGTGAACTGTTATCCATTTCATGTACAAAACCCAAAGGTGCGTTCATAAAATGCCTGTTTAAGGCATGAATATTCATTCAGGTTTAACATGCACTTGCCCCAACGCTTATGATAATACACCTATCAGTTGTAAGACGCACTATACGACCCCCGGGAAAGGTGCGTCGTGGGTGCGTCGTTTACCAATAATTCTTGACGGAGGGTACGTCAGTGGCAGCCTTTGGTCCGTCAAAAAAATGACGGAGGGTGCGTAAAGGTCCGTCACTTTACATGGGTGCAAATGGGCTGATAGTTGACTGAGGGTGCGTATTTGGATGGCAATGGTCCGTCGTTTTTTTTACACAGGCTGCGTCATGGTACATGAGAAGTTGACGCACCTTGGTAAAGTGACGCACCACTCCCGGGGTCGTATAGTGCTTCTTACAACTGATAGGTGTATAAAGCATGAACATTTCGCCGGCTGGTGAATAAATTTAATAAAGGATTAAGCTTATTTATCAACTGCTCTATCTTAATAGAAGTTTGCTCTTATCCCAAAGAATAATATTTCTTTTAATGCAGATCAAAATGGCAGAGAAAAAAATTAAGCCTGGTCCCAAAAAGGTATATTCACAACCCGAGATGCCACCACAAAAACCAAGTAAGTGTTATAACCATTAGGGTATGCCATACAAACGAAAATCTACATTTATAAACATACTTTGGTCTAAACTCGTCTGAAATGTTAAAAATAGTATGATATATTCATACTGTGTTTCATTCCAACAATACCAAATTCGCCCGGGGGCACTCAGGTGTAGAAGTTGTAATCATCCGTGTGAATCCACTCTCAAAACGCGGATTCTCAAAGATGGAAAAAATGATCTTTAAAAAAAGATTCTCGGCAAAGATCAAAGCTTGATGAATCATACTCATACAAGGAAGTAAGTCCTCAATACAGAGTTTAGACTGAAATGAACGTATGAGATAAGTGTGTGACTCATGTATCTACTATTTTGAGTTATTTTCACAAGGATGACTCGTGAATATCGGCCCCCAAAAACCTTAGCCCGGATTTAGGTTGAAAAAGACAACCTTATTCTCTGAAATTCGCTATTTTGACACCCTTAACACGCGGGCCCGCATTGTGGTCGAAAAAGCACCATTAACCCGTGTTTTAGCTCACTTGGAAGATTACGTGACAGCCCCCCCCCCCCCCCCCCCCCCCGGATATATTCGTAGCAATTAATTGTTCCAGCGCTCAATGCTCAGCCACCTGCTTGAGATACAACGTCTCATACAAAATGTGCAAAATTCACCAGTATTTTGTTACGCTCGAAAGAACAACAATGGCAACAACAGCGTTGAGAGATGATCTAAACTCATTACAAAAAGTATCGAGACATTTAAAGATAGATGTTCTGATTGCTGGCTCGATATTCAACTCAATGTTTTCTATTTTACATGAAAGGTCATCCTTAAAATTGTCACATTCCAAAGTTTGAGTTGTATAACTCCAATGGCTCTTATTTTGGAAGCACAGGGTCACAATAAATGTGACCATAGTAGTTCACAAAATGTCTGCTTGTTAACCACATTTGGCAGTAATTCACCACATTTTGGCCTATAATTTATAAATGTTTCATGTTATTTATGTCTTTATACACTGAAAAATAATTTGGTGTCATTTTGACACTAAAACAAGTGTCAAAAAATGGGTCCTCAGTTGGCCACCTAAATGTGTCAAATTGCCACCATTATGGGTGTAAAATATGACACCTTTGGGTGTCATATTCATTTTGACACCTAGGGTGGTTACCTGAGGACCCATTTTCGAAAAATGCCGTTACACCCCAAATGGGGTGTAATATTGACTCTTTTAAGTGTCATATTGAGCTTGACACCTAGGGTGGTTACCTGAGGACCCATTTTCGAAAAATGTCATTACACCCCAAATGGGGTGTAATATTGACTGTCTTAAGAGTCATATTGAGATAGCACATGTTTAGGAGCCGGTAAGACTGGTAAGTACCGATCTGCTCCATTTCCAGACATTTTTGATAATAATTATGATACAATTAGCGTAATGTAAGACGTCCGTATGAAAAAGACGACCACTGAGCCAGATGAATCGGGCTATATGTAATATTGCACATATCATCGTATGCATGCATGACGAACACACACATAGTACTACATGTAGTAGGTCCATGCACTGACACACAGTCCAACAAAATGCTAGTCTCTGACTATGAAATTGTAATTTATTTCATCAGTTAGTTGGCTCAATATTAAACAACATGAACAAGGCTTACATTACGCTAATTGTATCATAATTATTATCAAAAATGTCTGGAAATGGAGCAGATCGGTGCTTACCAGTCTTACCGGCTCATAACATGCAGACAAAATGGCGACGAGAAAACGCATGCGTTGATATGTTGATAGACGTCCAATTTGGTGTCAGAATTACACCAATTGGTGTCAGAATTACACCAATTGGTGTCAGAATTACACCAATTGGTGTCAGAATTACACCAATTGGAGTCAGAATTACACCAATTGGTGTCAGAATTACACCAATTGGTGTCAGAATTACACCAATTGGTGTCAGATTTACACCAATTGGTGTCATGCTGCTTCGACACCTCTAAAAACCGTGAGCTTTCCCGCCAACTATTGACGCCCTTGGAGTTATTTCAATTAATCTGACACCAGTTGTAAATCACTAAATGATCACTGAAAGGTGTCCGACGGACACTTAACGGTGTCACCGTAAATTATGTGCAAACCCATATCATTGACGATTACACCAATTTTGGAGTCAAAATAACACCTTTGTAAGTGTCATTTACAGTTGACTCCAAGAAGGTGTCGCTGTGACACCAATTTATTTTTCAGTGTAGGGCAACATCACGTCCTGTTTGTACTGTGTACATGTCTTAATATGGTCTCATTACATCGTGTCTTATTGCAAGTCGTGACTCATTTTTTAATACCTTATTCCAAGTCGTGACTCATTGTTTTAAGACATGTGTTGTCGTCAGTCACTACATGTGACTTGATGAAGACATGTATTGGTTCAAGACATGTGTCTGTAGTTAACACCATTGAATGTATATTTGTTAGATTTTATTAGGCATATTTTTCTCACCAAATGTTTAAGATGGCATTACCTTAGGAAAGTTATTGTTCACAAATTGAATGCACATGTGTCATGGATGTGTCTTAGTGCAAGACATGTCTTATGCAAGATATGTCTTGTAATTCACATGCGCCCCACAAGACGCATCTTAAAAGAAAAATATGACTTCATAGAAGTGGCGTCTTGGGAAATGACGTGACTTAACCAGACATGTTTGCTTAATTAAGTGTCTTAAAAGTGGCTTCACAAGAAGCGTCTTGCAGAAACACGTTACCTTGTGGAAGTGGCGTCTCATATAAAGACGTGAATTTACCAACAAATGTCTCTTAAATTACGCGTCATAAAACCTGCTACACAAGACACGTCTTGGATATAAACGTGTCTTAATACAACACATGCCTCTAAAATTACGCGTCTCAAAACCTGCTACATGAGACGCGTCTTGGATATAAACGTGTCTTAATACAACACATGTCTCTAAGATTACGCGTCTCAAAACCTACTACACAAGACACGTAAAATTACGCGTCTCACAACCTGCTACATGAGACGCTTCTTACAATGTGTCTTCTGCCAAGTCACCATGTTTAAAGTGCAAGGTGCCCCCACCCCCCCCCCCCCCCCATAACAAAAAAACCCCACTCTGTGCACATTTTACCCAACTTAATGACCATAAAGTTCTAAACTTGTGTATAACCTTATACATCCTGAAAGACTAAACGCTTGGCTTTCAGATGCGGTTTGTTTCATCTGATTAGGTTTTGCCAATCCTGAGATATGACCAATTAACTAAAGCTACCTAAAATTGTGGTTGTGCCACTTTACATAATTAATGCTCATCAATCATAAAGTGTCAAACCGATACGTAAAATCTCAGAATTGGTAAAATCTAATTAGCTGAAATAAACGGCATCTGAAAGCCAAGCGTTTTTTTCCTTTTAAGCTGTATATAAATATGTTACACACACACAGAAAAATGTTTACATAATTATGTTAAATATAGAACTCCATAATTATTATGTAAACCTTTCACACAGTATTTGTGTATAAAATACACAAGTTATGTAAAAATAACTTGTGTATTTTGTACACAACTTAATTGTGTATAAAATACACAAGTTATTTTTACATAACTTGTGTATTTTATACACAAATACTGTGTGAAAGGTTTACATAATAATTATGGAGTTCTATATTTAACATAATTATGTAAACATTTTTCTGTGTGCAGAAACACGTGCATATCAGTGACGGATACAGGGAGCGGAGGGGCGCTCCCCCACCCCCCCCCCCCCCCCCCGTAAAATTTAACAATATACCTTTTTGTGTACCACTTTACCTTTTTGAGAGGCATAGGTAGGTTCCTGTTGGTACATTTTGCATTTTGGCACTAGTACCATGCGATTTGTTTTGCCGGTTTTGGGACAACCACATGCCTACCGCCCCCCCCCCCACGATTTCTTTGGGGGTACCAATTAAAAAACACCGTTTTTTACATTTAAATCCTGGATCCGCCACTGCATGATCATTCAAAACAATAATGCAAACCTGCTTCTATAGAGATGATTGTCACTTTTGAAACTGAACCTACGACCATTAAAATGACAATAACTCCGCTCCGCAACATCGTGTTTCAACAATCGAGGTGTCAACATACGCAGAACACGATTATGCACTAGGTTTTTTTGCTATTAATAATCCATACCCTTTCGGGCCCTTAATTATTGGCTCATTTTTAAGTGTCTAGATATTTTTTGTGATGAGTTTATTAACTTTTGAGCACACAATAGTAATGATTTTGGAAGATTATTCCTCATATTCACAAGTAAGCTACGCGTACCTGAGCACTGAAACAAATGGATACCACATATTTGGTATCATTTGAAAGATGAAAACATTAGCTTTCTATAGATGTGCCACATTAACTGTACCACACTATGAATATGCATAATGAAATACACGAAAGAAAGGAGATCGAAAGAAAGTTATTTTAGGAGAGGTATTATACAAACGTTCAAGGTTCTTAAAACATTATCCCTACTGTAGTAGTTATGCCCTATTGTAGAATAACTTACTAACTATGTAATTCTCAGAGCAAAACTGGCGAGTAACACCAGAATAGTATCTAGCGAGGTAAATATCCACATTAATCAGCATCGTCCCCTTACAAAATTAATTGTCGCATATGCCAAGTGTTCACCTATAATTTAGGGTATAATTCTGACGTAAATGGTCCTTCGTAATATTAAAAACGTGTCGTCACTCGCTAGGTCATAGCTGAGTGTAAATAAGGAATCACTATTACTATTATGACATTATAAACATATTTTACAAATGTCGCACTAAGAGGTACAATGTTTATGATAAAAATCTGTTTTGAGTAATTAAATAGTACAATGGGGTTTATTAATAACATGATGCCACTTTTATCGTCCAATCTCTGTGGCGTGCAACTGTGATCCTGTCTTTTATAAACGGAAAACACGGGTTCGATTCCCGAAATTCCGTTAAGTGTTTTTTTTAAACATGATAGTTACTTAATGAAATAATTCAATATAATGGCCCAGGTATTGACATACTTTTAGTATTTATTTATTAATCAATTGATTTATAAAATGTGTATGTATTATTTTATTTTATTCATCTTTTTATTTACTTTTAATGTACTTATTAATTTATTTATAATGTTTAATTATTTATTCTTTCATATCTAGGCATATTTGTTTATTCATTTATTTATTTATGTATTCGTTTATTTCAATAGTATTTGATTTCATGTTATTTAATTAATTAATTAGATTGATTGGTTGGTTGAATGATTGTTTAAATTGGTTGTACAATTTTGTATGCATCATTGTGGATAGATTTAAAATATTTTATAACTGGTCATAAATGTATCACTGAGTAAATAATGAATAAATTGATAATGAAATATATGATAGAAATCTCCCATCGGGCAAATCAGAAATTATCATTTAATTACAACATAACTGTTACGCTTCAACTTACTCTTGGGACCCGTCAGGTATAAGATTTAACCTAAATTACTCGCAAGTTACTAGCCTGGTAGCTTAGCCCAGTTTGGTGCTCTAAAAACTTTGGGTTACGCCTCAGTTACAAGCGAGGTAGCGCTATTCTTCAGCTACTCGCCATTGGTGCACTCGGTCGTATGTGCTGTATTGTTCTATAAACCAACTCTTTTTCTGATATAGTGAATAGGCCTATATGAGTGATTAAATGGTGCCGAATTGTCACATTTGACCCTCTGTGTATATATCAAAAGAAAATTACGCTCAATGTCGTGTTCCGCCCACGCAGTATAAACCAATCAAGAAAACATATTTACACTAAGACAAACTACACTTTAAGAATAAATTCTTAACATGTAATCTTATATTTACTTATCCGTGCAGCCCGAGCAAACGTTCCACTTCAACGAGTGAAACAAGTGACTGACAACGAATATCGCATTGTTCTTCTTGGCCGTACCGGGGCCGGTAAAAGTGCAACAGGAAACATGATCTTCGGAAAAAATGTTTTCATGTCTGAGGCTGCCTCACGGTCTCAAACATCAAGATGTAACATGCACAAGAAGGTCGTACAAGGATATCCTTTGGTTGTTGTTGATACTCCCGGGCTCTTTGATACTAGCAAGCCAAATGATGACGTCAAGAAAGAAATTTTAAAACTGCTTGCTGTAACCGCCCCTGGACCCCATGCTATAATTCTTGTGATACCAATACATATGCGATATACGAAGGAGATGCGACAGGCATCTGAATATTTCCAACAGATATTTGGAATCGAAGCACAGGCTTATACCATGGTGGTCTTTACAGGAGCAGATAATTTAGATGCAGACGACATGTCATTTGAAGAGTACATCGCTGCAGCGCCCCTACCATTGACTAAACTACTTGGAGAAGTCCAACACCGTTATATTGCGTTTGATAACCGCAGTAAGTCGGCCGAGAAGCGCGACATTCAAGTGGGAAACCTGATGAAAGCCATTCGGGATATGGTAGCAAGTAATCGCTCCCGTAATGGCTGCGAACACTATACCAGTGAATCGTTTGAAGCGGCAGATAAAGCTCTCGATGAGAAAGACGAAGAACGCGTGCACCAGCTGGAAACGGAAAAAGCACGGAAACTGCACAAACTTCGCTACCCTTCTGATGACCACCAAACGGATCTAGGAATAGCGGGAACGGCAAAGCATAAGGCCAATTATCAAAAGCAGTGCGCATCGATTGCAGAAGAAATAAACCTGAGGATAGGGAACGCTCGAGAGGATCTTCGCCAAAGCGTCATTGACGACAAACCAGAGGTCATTGTCACCGAAGCATGGTTTACCAGAGCTGTAAAAATGGTTGCAGCCGCTTTAGGGTTCAGAAATTAATAATCTGAAGGACAAATAAATAATACCATTCGATCTGCTGAATTATATTTAACTTTTAGTTAAAACAAACTTACTGTTATGGGCTGAAAATCTTCTAGAGCTCCTCCAATTGTCCATTATCCATTGTTTTTGCGTCAATTTTATCTACGAATGCACTACCGGAAGTCTAAAATCGCGCAAGGTCAACATAATCGGTGAACATTTTAGATAATGCACGTTGCTATTGGTAACCGGTGACCTTGACTTAGATAACGCACGTTGCTAGTGGTAACCGATTATGTTGACCATGGATGCCTCAGACTTCCGGTGGAGCATTTCGAAGGAGCGTAAATCTAGAAATACAATTATTGAATAATCGTTTATGTACACACTAGCGTACAATAATCTGGTAGTCTTATATATCAACCAATTTACATGAATATTCAGTCTATGGTATTTTATTGTAGCCCTGAATCAAATTAATTCTATAATGACTCGAGTAATGATATATAGATATCAATATAATCACTATTCTCATGGACGTTAGACACATTTTCCTGATCATTATAGATATTTACCCAGTACATTTGTTTATCAATTTGATTATACTATGAATACAGAATCTAACGTATCAGTGTCACCACACATGTGAAGTATGCTCTATATTCAACATACTATACTAACACATATTATATGCAGGTTAATACGTTGACAGTTTGGCCACTGGTAAACCGTCGATAAGTAAAACATCACAATATAATAATTATTGTAACCGATTCGACACAGCCAACATTTTGGTGTATGAATTTGAACTCCCCGCAATTGACGCTTTTTAAAGATAATTTACTTTTTCGCGCACTTTAACAACTATCATTCAAATGTGTAAACACGCTCAAATTAACTAAGAATTACCTATTGTAGTATCGATAATTATCCCTGTGATAACGTCAAGCTTTGAGTTTCATCCATTTCAAGTAGGAATTGATGTATTAAAAAAGTGGTACGTCTCACCAATAACATATATTACCTACTTTTGGAGTGTTTTTCGCGGTCTGCGTATAAGAAGCAAAAGTCAACAAATTAGGAGCCATAAATGATTGTTAAAGCGCCTTGTAGTGCTTTGAACGTAAACACTCCCTATGGTTTCTTACGAATTAGTAACCCTTGGCCTCCATATTTATCGCCCAAAGATATAGTGTTTACTGACAGAGTAATTGGGCCAACTAATATACTACATGCAGCATTATAAAATACCCATTCGATTTATATGGCTGTCTATACACAGAACCACACAGGTTTTCACCGTCTATGATTTTAGTAACACCTTACATACTGCTATTAGTTTTACCATGGAAGTAAAACAGATTTTTCAGAAACTTTTCCTAACTGCCAAAGTTTATCTCAAGGGTTACTGAACTAATACTAGGCATATTTGAACTTATTTAAATGCATTTCCTATGGTGATTCCAAATTATGGTGTTCAAATTCAATATTAAGTGTAACATGACATTGTAATATTTTGTGAAATTTTAGAACTGTCATCTGTAAACCAGTGCCGCGTGGAAAGTGTTAAACATCTACACCATGTGGGCAAAGTATATTTTGAGTTAGTGATTTTGATGGATGGCATACATTAGCACACTTGTTGAAAGATTGCTGGAGGGTATGTAAGGCACTAATGAAGCACATAATTGAGAATGAAGTTACCCTCATATTTAAACAGATTAATATATTTTTACAGGATTTTAATGCTCACTCCCTGGGGTGGAATAGTGTTTTATAGTTTATCAAATAAAAGGCCGTTCCATCAAATAAACTTACACCTCTGAAATGGCTATTCCATCAAATAAACTTACCCACTCTGAAATGACTATTCTATCAAATAAACTTACACCCTCTGAAATAAAAAGGCTATTCCATCAAATAAACTTACTCCCTCTGAAATAAAATGGTTATTCCATCAAATAAACTTCTTTTTCTGAAATGAAATGGCTATTCCATATAATAAACTTGCTCCCTCTGAAATAAAATGGTTATTCCATCAAATAAACTTCTTTTTCTGAAATGAAATGGCTATTCCATATAATAAACTTACTCCCTCTGAAATGAAAAGGCTATTCCATCAAATAAACTTACTCCCTCTGAAATAAAAAGGCTATTCCATCAAATAAACTAACTCCCTCTGAAATAAAAGGCTGTTCCATCAAATGAATTTACCGCTCTTGAAATGGCTATTCCATCAAATAAACTGTGACCCATTTGTTCCCGTGAGTACTCTCTCCCCATTAAAAACAAAGGTCACCCATGCTTAATCAACTAAATGAAAACAGTCTTTCACAAACATCAGTCCTGCGACTGTTTTGAGACAAAGAGTCTCCAATACACACATTCAATTCATAGCATTATATTGTCTTGCAAGTAATGTTTATAATGTGTTTATTCAAACCTTACCTCATCGCTTAAAACATCCTTAATAAAGCTATATAGCAACCAAATAGTATTCTCTAGTCTCACTTCTTACTTCTGTGTTGTATGGTACGGTTTCTTTACTAGGTACACAATGCCTAAACCGCGTTGTCTTTTTTAAAGACAGTTCTTGTTAGAGTATAAATGTTGAGCTCGATTTAGTGGACAGTAATGTCCTTGCATTCGTGCACCGCCCTCTCGCACCTGTCGGCGCTCGAGGGCTGTGTACGAATGCAAGGCCTCGAGCGATTTCAAATTTATACAAATGCACTGTAGCTCATCAATCATAATTATTTATATCATGACAGGCCTGTGATAGTTTTACTATCACTATGGCTGTAAAGGAATCATGTTATCCCGGTGGGGGGGGGGGGGGGCAGTCAAACATAATGGTGTACACATGCGTGACCAAATTTTTTCCAGTCACCCCCTAAACAAGTTTTACCCTGCAAGCAAAATTACCCCCTAAACAAGGTTTAGCGCGCTTTCCTTGCAAATTTTGACCCCTAAACAAGTTCTTGCCAGAATATGACCCTAAACAAGTTTTGTCTATTTATTTCGCTACAAAACGACGGTATGGGGGACGGTCTTTGCTATCTCGGTTTGCTATGGCGATTATGACGCTGTAGGAACGAGTGACACACATGCGTTCTCAAATTGGAAATGAGACGCTCAAAAGAAATCGCAAAAACGGGAATAACATTCTTCTGGGAACGGGGAACAAAACAAGTTACCCTAAATACGTTCGACCGGTATTTTAAGCCACCCTTTTTCTTGAATATCAGCGTGATTGATACCCTTAACGCGTCACGCGCGTGACGCGTCCAACACTGAAAAAACACCCTTTTTCTTGAATATCAGCGTTTTTGATACCCTTAACGCGTCACGCGCGTGACGCGTCCAACACTGAAAAACACCCCTTTTTACGCGTTTTTTTGGTCACGCATGTGTACACTATTATGTTTGACTGGCCCCCCCCCCCCCCCCCCCCCCCGGGCATGTTATATCATGATATAAAACAAAAATGCTTTTTGATTGTCCAATAATAAAACTGTTTCACTCGGTTCAATTTGGATTGTTCCATCACGCAAATATAGTATTTACTCTCACACTCTTAGACATTCAATATTTGTATACTATACCGTATCACGAGGTCATATTTGAATTTTCCCATTGCACGAGGCCACGCCGAGTGTAATGGAATAATCCAAATCAGACCGAATGATGTAGTTTTACTATTGCACAAGCAAACAACATTCAATATTTATTTTATATCATGATATCACATAATTCTTTTCCAGCCATAATGATAGTCAAAACTATCACATGGTTGAAATTAAGCCTAATCATGATATAATTTGTATTATATAACGCATGAAAATATTCTAGCCATCTAATTGGTGGATAGTACACACCTATCATATTCTCGTTCCTTGGGCAGATCAAGTGGTTTCGCATCGCCAACTTTGGCTATCTTCATGGTGGTAAATATATGCATTGGATAGAAACATTTCAACCTTACAACTACCTCATTATTTTCAGTTTCTATTAACCCATGAGTGTGAGATACATACTGCATCTTGTAAACAAAGTAGGCATGTTTCTTGGTTGGTTCATCATTCCATTCTGCGTACGTTGCATACGGCCCTGGCGTCTGAGTTCAGCGGCAATTGCGAGGCGTCACTGGTCTTCGGATCGGCGAGAAACCACGCCTCGGTCCATTCACGGACGTACTTGTACTTACCCGTGTCTTCATCTCTGGCTGTTAAAAGATAGCAAATTATAGTAATATGATGATCATTAACGTAACTTTAGGAATCCCGATTTTTGTTGGTCAATAAATGCGTATTTGCTGTTTCGAGAGAAATTAGACAAATCAATGCAAGCGAGCTGATGTTGATGTGTGAATAATGACACGACCCCGCGCAGGGGGAGTGCAGTGCTATTGTGAGCATATAAACATTTGCGCATTGGTTTGTCTAATTCTTCGAGAAATGAAACATACACATGTATTGACCTAATTCATACAAGCCACTATACAAATCAAAATTCACAATCTATATTAATATACGGAGTCGCCAATTCTTGTACGGAGATGTTCTCCCCTTTCCGCATCTTCAATTGACTTCAAATGTGCTGTGCAAGTTCGTATGGGACCAACAATGAATTAGTTTATGTTTAATCTTCTTACTTTAGGTTAGATTTCGTGAAATTTGGATTTCATTCGCCCGTTATTACGTTATTACTACGCGCTCTTGTATACGCTGGGCACGCAATACTGATATAAAACTCGGTTTTAGACCACTACATTTTGAAATGAGACCTTGTAGGGTAAATTTTTTCTTATAGATGATCATTCTTTCTCATCAAAAAGTTTAAATTTGACCCCATATGCAAAGGTTAACAACCTTTTAACGTTTTACCCGATAACTCGTTAACCAAACATTGGAAGTAGAGCAAACTATACTTTTTCGGAATCCTTGTGCTCAGCCGAACAATTTAGTGTGCTTTTTAGTTAATTAAAGCACGTTCCCGTCAATTTTGAGAAATGCATGGGAGCTCACTTTCTTTTAAAATGGTTCTATTTGACAAATTCACTAAGAAACTAAGGTAGGAAGAAAATGGTCACGGAATCCAAGATAATGACTCTACGAATGTAACAATGAATTCAGTCTCGCTCATAGTTGATGTTTTTATTCACCGTGCATTGTGGTGCATAATTGACAATTCAACTGCCAACGCGGGAGTTTGTGACACGTTGCGGCAATGTTCACCTTCTCTTCATCGTGATACGTCGCTGGATGCCTTGACCTGTCGGTCTTTGATAATACATTGAGAAGAGAGCAGAACCATGGCACATCATCGCACGGGGAACAACCGAACAGGCGTACAATTTAAGTCACATCTAGTGACGTTGCATGGAAAGGACCCATGGATTGAATGATCAACAAATACTTTGACAACGTTTACTGGCCTCGACACTCATAAGCGTAAGATTGTTTCCGAATATTGTATAAGGTCATGTGTTTTAAGCTCGCCTCCTTTCGCGTTACACACGGATTTTGGCTTTCGCGACATGATTTTAACTTTACACATTTATATTTGCTTGTATACCCCCCTGAGGTAGTAAAAGTATACTGAAGGGAAATTGCATGAGGAAACCAAATATGCCATTAAAATTATAATACGACCAAGAATTAAAATGGTATGATCGGAAATGTTCGGAAAATATCAGAGTTTTTTAATTTTTAATTTGAGATCCATATATTTTTATACCTACCCCTATCATTATTTACTTTACATATTTGAATTCCTCATGAAATTACCCATTAGATGATATATAATTGTCAGAGTTACTACGTCGGTATGGTAATTATACCGGCTAGTGAATATCTCCAATTTTTATTTTATATATTTTTAGAATTTTCAGAATTTTTGGTTTAAGGATGAACCCTTCCCTGATATAAACTGCATTTCTGAATTCCTCTAGTTACAAGCTTTCCAAAAATGTATACTTTTGCTATCATAGGTTGAAAACTTTTTCTGTTATAGTCATTTTTATAAATCCGGTAAATTGAGGCTGATTATTCATGTTGACTGTGTAGCGAATGGGAAGAAAGCTGATGATCATTGTCTTATCCATAATTAATTAGTTGTTAATAATAGTTGACAAGTCTGTTGAACCACATACTTAAAGATTACTAAATATCCTTTGAAATGGGACCAAAATTGTGTTTTTAACATTAGGGGATGACTAGTTATTGTAAAAAGAAACAAAGCATGGGATTATCCCCAAACATCAAACAG
Source organism: Ophiura sarsii (assembly GCA_035610835.1). NCBI lineage: Eukaryota > Metazoa > Echinodermata > Ophiuroidea > Amphilepidida > Ophiuridae > Ophiura > Ophiura sarsii. Next base: position 20,553,716 of record CM069444.1, read on the forward strand.
TTGTATCTCCCTATCTGTATTAGCTATACCAATGCCATTTGGCAGGCAGATAGCTTGTTATGAGGGCTTTAAAATGATACCAAATTTGTTGAGATAGCTTTTGTGGTTTTACAAATATTTGAGGAAAATGACAGCATAAAGCTAAAAAATGTAACGGCACCACCCTATTGGGAGGCGAGTTCATAACGCGTGACCATAAATGAAATGTTCATGTCATTAAAAGTAATCCTTGCAACTAAGATTCTTTCTTTATGCGCTTATCGAAAGCTAATACCGACATGACCGAATTGTTTCAATTAAGCCCTTTATTATCCTTTGATAAAGCAAATCTACCCTCTAACATGTACGGGACAAGTATTCGCAAAACTGTCAATAGTTTGTGTAATTCCAGATTGTACATGAATGAAACTTTCATGTCATAAATATAGTCAACAAATTCGTACACTTACTAACACTTACCGATCTGATCAGCAGCCCAATCACAAGAGCAAGCAAACCGTTGACCATCAATAGTGATATGAGTAACTCGTATGGCAGGCCCAATGTCTAGTTACTCGAAAAACCAAGTTTTTCGCCGAGAAACTTGGTTTATCGATTGAAAATCCAAGTTTTTCTCGAAAAACTTGGTTTATCAATTGAAAAAAACAGGTTTTTCGATGGAAAAACTTGGTTTTCAAAATGATAAACCAAGTTTTTCGAATTAGTGGACATTGGGCGTCGAAAAACTTGGTTTTTCAATGGATAAACCAAGTTTTTCGAATTAATTTACATTCCGCGTTTTGTTATCGTGGTACGCCTCTCAAGGACTTATCCCTTTGTTTGGCTCGCCGACACGCACGCGCCGTGCGTTGGTTTTAACGCGTGTTGGTTGGTCCTCCAACGGGTTTTTGTCTCTATGGTGCCTGTTTGAGGGAGGTGCGTACACAAGGTGCATCAGAGCGCGTACATTGGCATGCTTTGCTCGGGCTATATGTACATGTATGTCAGTGCAATTTAACGTGGGCTTCCTCTCCTTTCCAGTTGGGCCTAATGTTTATTGTAATTGATTGCGTGCATGGCGTTTGGGAGTTTGGCTCTGTATATTTTTGCATAATAAATTTGTTCTCGTCCGCCCCTCTCTAGAATAAAAATAATAAAAATCCTAAATGTATGGATACTTGTATATAGGAATAAAAATAAAAATAAATTACGAAAAATACATGCATAAATAATTGGGTTGATTGATTGATTGATTGATTGATTGATTGATTGATTGATTGATTGATTGATTGATTGATTGATTGATTGATTGATTGATTGATTGATTGATTGATTGATTGATTGATTGATTGATTGATTGATTGATTGATTGATTGATTGATTGATTGATTGATTGATTGATTGATTGATTGATTGATTGATTGATTGATTGATTGATCGATTGATTGATAGATTACTTTTGGGCACATGATGAATTTATTGATTTGTTGGTCGACTGGTTGTTTGATTGGTTGATGGATTTTGGTTAGTTAATCCTTCATTGGGGGCTTGCTTATTGTTTGATTGGTTTGTTGATTGATTGGTTGGTTGAGTGGTTGATTGATTGATCGATGAATTGGTTTGTTAGTCTAATCATTCATTCGGGGCTAATCTGGTAGCGGTAGTTATATAAATATAAATTGGCGCCATTTAGTTAGTTATATTGTATAGCGCTTTCGCTCTCCCTAGGGTGGTTTATCCTTCCGTTATGGCTTTTTGGGTAGGTTATGGGGGTATTTCCCTTTGTTTTACTGCCGAGGGATTCATTTTCATTTTCAGTTTTATTTGTTTTCATCTCGGTAAACATATACAGTAACAGTTATTTATAAATACAAATATACAGGAGATGTGGATGCCCGTCTACAACGCAGAGCGTGAGGAAGATGGCACCCAATGATATAATAATTACAAATGAATAAATAATAGTATAATACATAATATCAATAAAAGGGAGTAATACAAAGATGTAGGTTATAGTAACAGAGTAACTTATACGGATCGTAGATACAGTGTATAGCGTGTTTATATACAATGAGATTACTATACTTATAAGCTATATACACTGAATGTGTGAATGGGGGGGGCTTAAAAATAAATTTCATTGGTTCGCACCGCTATCCGCGGTAACGAGTCTGAGGGGGATGCGCCCCCTTGGATTGGATTTTTGGTTTCGATTGGATTATTTGGAATATTGGCTATTGTCAAAAGAAAGGTTTAACCGGGAGTTTAACAAACCGTTCCTGAAGCCATGTTGTTAAGTTTGACTTATAATATGAAACTAATTTGCGCGTAGCGCGCCAAAAATGTCTATTTAACACTAAAAAGGTCCAGAAAACGTTTCTGAAGCCATCTTGTTCCAATTGAATAAACAAAGTAGTATGAAAATAATTGGCGCGGAACGCGCACAAATTTGCTATATGTAAAAATAAAGGTTTAGAAAAACGTTCTTGAAGCCATCTCGTTAAGCTTGAATAATAAATAATCAGTGAAACTAATACGGGCGCAGCGCGCAAAAAATGTCTATTTTAACACTAAAAAGTTTCAGAAAACGTTTATGAAGCCATCTTGTTCAAATTGAATAAACACAAAATAAAAAACTTAGTAATTTCCGCGGAGCGCGAAAAAATTGGCTATAGTAAAAATAAAGGTTTAGAAAAACTTTTCTGAAGCTATCTTGTTAAGCTTGAATAATAAAAAAAATCAGTGAAACTAATACGCGCGTAGCGCGCAAAAAAAGGTCTAAAAAGGTCCAGAAAACGTTTCTGAAGCCATCTTGTTCAAAAAATGGCTATTGTAAAAAGAAAGGTTAAAAAAACCGTTCCTGAAACTATCTTGTTAAGCTTGAATAATAAAACATTCCAACTAATTCGCGCGTAGCGCGCAAAAATTGGTTATTTTTACACTGAAATGGTCCTGAAAACGTACTTGAAGCAACCTTGTTAAGCTTAAACAATAAAACATTGAAAATAATTTGTGCAAAAACTGGTTATTTTAACAGTTATTTTATGGTCCTGAAAAACGATCATAAAGCCATTTTGTTTAAGCTTGAATAATAAAAAAAATCTAGTTTTTTCCCCTAAAATGGTCCAGAAAACGTTACTGAAACCATGTTGTTAAGCTTGAATAGCAATGGCGTATTAGGTAGGTTTTTCATATTGGGGGTAAGCGAGAAATGAAAATGAACCGACAAGACTTTTGTGAACCAAGAATTGCGCGCGAAGCGCGCACAATTTTTCGAGTTTACACCTATTTTTGGCACGATCGAGGTACATTTTGACTCTTAAACAAGCTTGTAGCAAAGAATGTTGCACTTTGGGGACACATTATGCGAGCGTAGCGCGCGAACAATTTTCATCTGTGTACTTTTGACTATCATGATTCCATGAATCCTGTGGTCAAAAGAACCGACGTCAATATTGAAACTAATTCGCGCAAAAAAACCGTGACAATGATGGGGGGAATCATAAAAATGGATTTATTTTTTTTGGGGGGGGGGCATCGTCCCCACCGTGAAAATGATGGGGGGAGCATTCCCCGCTTGCACTGTCTATGCTCGTTACCCTTCCTCCTTATGTTCCTTTTTATTTTTTACTCTTTTGCAAATGTGGGGGTGGGGGGGGGGGGCTGTACGCCACTGGTGATTCAGAGGGCCGAGTTGTTGGGTTTTAACTTGCCTGGATGACCTAAAACTCTCCTTGCTATCAATATTTGCTTTCGTTATAAAACACTCACATGGTGGTTCAGAGACGTACAGAAAAAGTGAGAGACACTAATACAAGCTCCGGGCTCTCCTTTTCCCTCCCCTCCTCCTCCCCTCCTCCTCCCGGGCACTCAACTTCTTTTTGGGTAGGGGTGTGCCCACCCAGGGTCTCAATTAGGGGGACTACAGAACTGAACTGAGTGTATTTATGACAAAAAATAGGGTCTTAGGAACTGATTTTTTTCTTCAAAAAAGTAGGTCTTGAGAACTGGCCTATGGTTCAATTTTGATTAGCAAGAACGCAAATTTGCGATTTTTTTGGGCTTAAGAACGCAAAATGTTCGAAGAATTGGGGTTTGGAACGCAAAATTGCGCGATTTTTGAATTTTCAATCAAATTGGAGTCTTAAGAACTGATGCAGGCTCAAAAGGGGTGTCATAAGAACTAGCAGCAGAGGGTGAAAAAGGGGGTCTTCAGCGTGGCACATATATCTATATTTATATCTATACCCTTTTTACAATGTCAGTGCCCCCGGCTCCTCCTCCCCCTTCCTCCTCTCCCCTCCTCCTCTCCTCTCCTCCCCTCCTCTTCTCCTCCCCTCCCTCCCCTCCTCCTCTCCCCTCCCCTCCCTATTCCCCCTCTTTTTTTTTACCCTCTGGGGACCCGGGGGGCTTGAGCCCCCAAAGCCCCCCCCCCCCCCCCCCCTGGGCAAGCGCCTGCCCATATAGGCTTGATATTTGACCTTTTGACCCTTTAGAAATAAAAAAATATCTAGAATCCCTGTGATCTAACGAAAGATAGATGTGACGTGTTATTTGTTCAAATCGAAGCAAGTTGAAATGTTGACCCCATATGGAAAAGGTCAACGACCTCTTTACGTTTTGCCCCGATAATTCGGCAACGAAACATCGGACTTATGGCAAACTATACATTTTTTTCAGTGGGAGACCCCCTTACCACGCATCAAAACAAATGGCACCGACTCTTTTATTTTAGCTTAGGGTTTATGGATGATATAAAATGTTGGTTCCAAGAATGTAGTAACAATATTCACTGCCTCAACTATTACTTCATAACGCCATACTATGGGAACCTGATTGGTTTACCCAAACGTAGCTCATTATGCATGGCCCTTGTAAAACCCACATGGGGCCCATGTGGTCAGCCTATATGGAACCTTGATAGATTTACCCAAACGTAGCCCATTTTGGCCCTTGTAAAACCCACATGGGACCCATGTGGTCAGCCTATATGGGACGCTGATATGTTTACCCAATCGTAGCCCATTATGGCCCTTGTAAAACCCACATGGGACCCATGTGGTCAGCCCGCACATAACCCTTGCCCTCATTAGCCCTAATTGCCTACATGTAGCCCGTATGGGCCCCATGGATCTGTGCTGGCTGGGTAGTGGTTTGAAGTGCCAAATGAACTTTTAGTCTGAAATCATGATATTACTATCAATTGCAGACGATGTTGGACGCACGCATGGCCGGCCGTAAAATTTGAATATCCGTTAGTTTCAATGTAAAAGTGAATTTTGATTATATGACCCCAGAAAATTCATCACACGTTGGAACTAGAGTTGGATAGCCAACTCCAGTGTCAGTATAATGTTTTGAATTTTATCCGTCGTTAATCATTCATCCCATTGGCTTGATCACGTAACCTCGTACGCTTAATTTAACCTTGAATATTTTGTGAACGAGCCCATGACCGGCATCGTCTGATCAATTATTTATATAGTCAGGGCGCCACTATTTCCTAGCGCAACCGTCTGCGCCAGCTGAATCGTATGTAAACTCCGCCTCCAAAAAACATTCGACGCGTCCACATATCAAATGTATCATATAGTCATGGGGACTATGTGGTCCCGTGTGATGTAAATGATAAGAAGGTGTGATAATATAATATATAATAACCGTTTGGTTTGATTCCATCCATACATAGCGGGAAAAGACATAGAATGCAACACACTTTTTTTTAAGGTAAGCATTAACATAAACGGTATGGTTGAGGTGAAATGGAGATAATTCTATACCATCGTTGAAAGTTATGGGAAACGGTAATGTCATCAAACTATCCAAATCGTATGTTTCTTCGTCAGAACTGACTGATTTTATACTATACGAGATCGCAACAATACGTACCACTTTTAAATGTCAGCAAGTTTCCATCACTGTGTGCTGCGTAGAGATTATTTTGATATATACTATAGGTTTTCCCGTTCTTTTTGAAACATTTATTATACAAATTAATCATAGCTGCTTACAAATTAGTCCTAAATAATATTGACGCTCATTTGTAAACTTCAATTTAGTCTTAGCTTCATTCACTTTAGTCTTAGTAATCTTCGCTTTAGTCTGATCGTAATTCACTTTAACCGATTTATTATTCGTCACTGTAGTTTGATTTGGTCCAACAAACCATTTCGTCGACAAATGTGAAAAGCAAATTGGTCCTTTGGCAAACAAACAAGTTATAGCTCTTTTTCTAATGTATTTCGTCAACGTATAACATCTTATTTACACTCTCAGAACAAAGGTTAAAAATCTTTAACCATGTTAAGGTTAAAATCTTTAATCATGTTGGTTACAATTTTAACCAACGGGAGGTTACCAGGTGAACCACACAATTGGTTGGTTAAAACCGTAACCAACTGCTGTTGGTTAAACTTTAACCTGTGGTTGGTTACAATTTTTAATCATTTGTTGGTTAATATGTTTTAACCAACAGTGGTTGGTTAAAAAAATGTTGGTTAAACTTTTATTTATCTTGCTAAACTTTAACATGTGGTTGGTTAAAACTTTTAATCATTTGTTGGTTAATTCTGCTAAACTTAACCATTTATTGGTTAATCCTGCTTGATATATAACATGGGATGTAAAAGTGAATAAATCAGATCATACAGGGTGTCCCAAAAGTCTATGCACGACTTTGAAGCTTTGTATTTCACAAAATATAAGTCGTATTGAAAATATGAATACATATTTAGAAAGAGGAGATGTGGGAAATAATTTTGATATCAAACATAGGAGTAACATCTGTTTGTAATGCCACCCTAGAAGTAAAATATGTATTACTGCAAAAATGTAATTTTATACTTCGGAGGAATAAAGTTCATAAATCCATACCTATTGAGATTAACAAAAAGACTGGTAGAGTTGGTTACACGGAAAGTGATCCGTCAATTGTAATATTTAATATTTAAGAATTCACATTACAGTGATCCCATCATAATAAAAAACTTTATCACGCATAGTTTTCGTTTCTATAGTCAAATCTAGTTTAAATGTTTTCCATTTATACAGAGACGTGTGCTAATGCAAAACACCGACCTAAAAAGTTGAATAACGTAACAGAAAAGTGAACACACACATCACACAGCGAATAGATCTCTTTGGACTTTTGGCTACTGCATTTCTTATGACATCAATGTGACTTGTTGATCTACCAGTCTTTTTTCTACTACATCGAGACATATCATGCACACTTCCTGTGTTCAAAAATGTATCCACCAACTTAAGAATGGATATTCTTCCTGGTGCGCGTTTCACTTTAAAATGTTTTCTGAACTTTTGTTGAGTAAGTTGAACTGAATTTGTTTCAGCGTTCAACCATACAATTTGTATTCGCTTATCTATGCTGTAAACCATCTTGAATGAAGACTTTTGCTTTGCAATGTTGCCTATTTATGTTGTGAGTGACCGAGTTTGGTAATAACATTAATGTTGCAAGGTAAGCAGTGAACTGTGACTAATGCGCAACGTTGCTTTCATACCGTTAATTAATGCGCACCTGTTTTAGCAGTAATGTGTGGTAGTTGGTATGGGTGGGTCTCACACGGCCAAAAACTTTCAACCAGTTTTATAATGTTGTGGGTTCACCAATAGGGTTGTGTTTGGTATCAAAATAATTTCCCAAATCTCGTCTATCAAAATATGGTTAAATTTATACTATATGATTTATATTTTATGAGATATGACTCTTCAAAAACGTGCATAGACTTTTGGGACACCCTGTACATTTAAACAATTTCAAGTGTAGATGGAAAACACCAATACAGGCATATTATTTACAAAATACAGAATCTATGGTGTTAAATTAATTTAAAAAAAAGGGGCATCGTCAAAATTACATTTTTACGTTTCTTATCGTTTATCTTTGTTATATCAACTGATCTATACGAACAATATTTGAAAATACATGTAACCATATTTTTGAAAAAAAGGAATCGGAGTCTACTGAACATGGATATCAAGAGTAAAAGGCATTCAAAACATTTGGTATTGCAGCACACTCTATTGCTCAAGTGTGTCCGATTCGCAGATTGGCTGGAATGAGTAGATGCCTGGGGCTTTAACCAACGTTGAATAAACCAAAAATGAATTATATTTTTACTCTTTAATTAACGCAGTATTAAAAAGAGGTGGGTCATTGATACCAAATTGCTGATTTTACTATAATCATGTTTGCGGCACATACCTGTATGTACCCACTTCTGTATTGAGTGACCCAGAGTCTGATTTGTATGATATCACTGATATTGAATGATGAAATATATACTTCTCAAAATGAGGAAATACACTGCATGTTCAAATAAGTAAAACCAGAACTCTTGATAAAATACAAGGATTCAAATTTACCTGATGATGACTTTGGTTTGTTAATTAATTAACTTGATTGAAATAAGACTAAATCGATTTTTAGAAGCAGACGTCTTGGTGCAGGTGCGACTAAATTCAATGATATGTGACGATTTATAGTACTCAATCATCCAAATATGTTTGTTATATGTTTTAAAGTGAATAAAGAAAAGACTAAACTGAATATAGCTAAGACTAAATTGAAGTTGAGAATTGCATGATAAAAATATTTGGGACTAATTTGTAAGCTGTTGCGAATAATTTGTATACAAATGTTTTAAAATGAACGGAAAAACCTATATAAACGAATGGGCCCACTAAAAACTTATTATTGTGTTGTTTTTGTTTTTTCAGATACCCTAATTCAGAAAGGACATTACGAAGACAAGGAGAGAAGCCATCATGTCAACTTTACAAGGTAAGTCCACATCTATCCCTAACATGTACGTTGTAAAGAGGTCGTCGGGATTTCTCACGCTTTACTCATAACAAAAGTATTTGCAACATTATTCGAATCGGAATTATGCGCATTAACCTTCAAGCTATATTATATTTGAGACAAGAATACTGATTGGATCAAACTAAAGATCGCCGGCAGTTCGCGGTTTATCCTTGGTGTGGGACAGCATAGAATTAACCTAGCACAAAATCCTCTATTGACGGATCACAGGATTATGGCAAAAGGGTGTATCTTATATGTACTTTCCTAATAATATACTTCCTTTTAACATGGATTGTGTTAACTTGGTCAATAATCCTCACTTAGGAAAAGGTTGCAACTTGTAAAGACAATAAAAGTATCATACTGCCTTTTACCACTACATATTTAAGGAGAAAAAAACCTTACTTTGATCATGTTAAAAGGAAGTATACTGTTAGAAAACTACATATAAGATACATTCTTTTGCCATAAAAGGGCTGACTGCTGTAATGGAGTCTTTGCACTAGTAACACTTATGAATATCTTACACCAAGGATATACCCAGTTCATGTCCAGAAAATGTGGAATTAAGTTACTTAAAGATGGCAGTTGTTACGTCAGCCCAATGACCTTATGTTAATGGTGTATTTAGGCTATACACATACCTGACATCCAACATTAATTTTATAGGTCCAGTAAATGCGTATGCGAAAAGAAGACAAAATCAATGCGCACACGCTGATGTTGATGTGTGAATAATGGCATGACTCCGTTTAGTGAGAGTACTATTGTGAGCATATCAACATTTGTGTACGTGCATTGATCGCGTGGTGCGTGCGTGGCGTGTAGGCACGCGGGTGCAATAAATAAGTATTTTATTTGATATGGTACGTACGGTACGTACAAAGTACGTTCAAAGATAAGCAATACAAACCGAGACAAACAAACACTAATTATATATAATATGTACATATGAAGAAAAGAAAAAAATTATATACAATTAAAAACTCCTGAAGATGTGCGCAAATCAAATGCAAAGTTTACCAAATTAATTACTGGACGAATGCAATTAAATTCGCTAACCCTCATTATAGTCAAGAAGATGTCATTGTCATCTAAGTTATCAACATCATATATTTCACCGATTTCAGATATCATTTTAGTACGCATATCATTATAGAGCGGGTATTTCATAATGAAGTGAAATTCATCTTCGATGACATTTAAATTGCATGACTTGCATATCCTTTCATTTGGGGGATTATCGGGTGTAGATGGCGCCCCTTTTCAATCATGAGTGAGTGAGCGCTAACGCTTAATTTACAAAATAGGGATCTACGAGACTGGTTAAAAAGAACAATGTAATTTTCCAAATCAAAAGATTCTTTGAACGTGCAGTAACATCGAAGTTTAGACTGGAAGTTGTTAATTACATTAGACCATGTGATCACTGTATACTGTATATGGATTCAAGATTAGCCTACCTATAATAAGGTTACGAAAATTACCAGAAGTGATTGTGTTAGGTTTGTGCCAAATGTCGATATTATGGATCATGGTTAAAATCTTCTTAATGCCTGAAGACCAAGTATATTACCCCGGAGTCGGACATCTTTCTATTATCGATTAAAGCATCGATTACTAGAGATGTGCATCCATTCATACATTTTTTGTTCAAATTCCACCAATATTTTATTGATAAATTAAGCATTACTAATGAGCATTGGGAAACTACCGGTCGTGTGCCACGAATTGGAACCCCATATTTTGAGGAGGTGTGACATTTTACACTGTTAATGATGTTTATATTATCACCGTTTCTATATTTCTCGTCATAAAATAACCGATTTGGTGTCATTACAAAGCACAATAAATATCCTTTCCATACCATCCACAAAATAATGTCTTAATTATTTCAGTTTTAATTGGGAGCAAATAATTGATCAACGGGTGCTTGGGGAGGAGGAGAAACCGGAGGAGGAGAATTGAGGAGCCAGTCCCATACACACACACAGCGCCAATCTCTAGACTCGCTACAATATTTTTTAAAGTGAAAATGTGATCTTCATAACGATAATTTTTCTAAATCCCCCTTGGACTTCCGATAGAGCATCGTTATCTTCGAGAAAACCTGAAATTGTATTTGCAATAATCCTATTAAAAACTTTTGAGATACAACATGTAAGAGTAACACCCCTGTAATTATTAAGATCTTTGCGATCTCCTTTCTTAAATAGGCCTATAGGAATAATAACACCCTTATTCCACTCAGATGGTGTAGATTGCAATTCAATAATTTTACGAAATAAGGATAATATCGAGCGGTTGAGGCACGTGCCGCCATTTTTCAATAATTCATTAGTAATGTCATCCAATCCTGACGATTTATTATTATTACATTTCATAATAGCATCTCTAATTAAACTGCGCCAATCTAAACACTTACAAATGGTTAGATTTATCGGAACCTGAAAGAGTATGCAAACAAATAATTAATTAATTCGATTCACAGTTATCTTCTGCGCATTTTGACACCTCTTTCGTTGCGCTACGATGTTGTTTGGCGGATTATGGGCACTTGAGTGGCTTAAGACCGAATTTCAAAAGTTGCAAATTATGGCGGTAAAAAAATCACATTTTTTGGCACTTTTTGGTCTGTAACTCAAAAAATAAATAAGATATTTAAAATTAAAAAAACACTCCTGGGGAATGTTATCAGGATTATAATAAAACTAGTATGACAACATTTTACAAAATATATGTTGAGTTATCTTTTCCAAACCTAAAATGGGTCAAAAAACGTGTTTTTTATAATTTTTTCCAAAATGGTCAAATTCATTATCATGGTTGGATTCATTGAACCCTTTTCTGCACAAAACTGTATACGTTTATAAGATTAAATGAATATTGAAGAAGTTACGGCAGTTCTACGGAGACTGTACCTGAGAGTCCACACTCCCCTTAATAATAATACGCGAACAGGTGTGGCCAGCGTGCTTGCTACCATTTACACCGCTGTCCTAAGCATGGTGCAACGCTCTTAAGTCTGGATGTAACTAGAAGCCTTATATGTTACTTTTTTGTTAGAGAAACTAGTGCTATATTATTATTTTGCAAAAACAAAAGTTCAAATTTCGAAGAAGAAAAAAAGCACATTATATTATTCGAAGACCAGATTTTAGTTTTAAAACTAGCCCAATCTGGCTGAAAGTCACCACGGGCAATTGCTACCATGCAATTCCACCGCTGCCTCACTCAAGGTCCCCAGCATGCGGCCAACGGTGTTAGATGGATGTAATTCTTGGGTGGCACTTTAGAGCCCAACACGAGACTTTTCAAAGTTCTTTAACTTCTTGTGTTAAGAAATTAAATGTTTTAACTACAATTTGCTTTAAAAACTAGTGCTATTACAGATTTAGTAAAATCAAAAGTTCAAATTTCGAGAGAAGTTACGATATAGAGCAGATTTTAGATTTATAATTAGCCAAAATGGGGCTCAAGGTCGACATATTATGTGGCAAAGCACATCGCTGGAGTGTTTAACTTGTGGGTCATCTAGACAGTTAGTCCAGGGGGTTCACACAATTCAAACCATGTTCACACGTAAATACTAGCGTCATGACCAATTCAACCTGTCAAACTTGGGCTCAAACTCTACAGGCAAATGGAACGTAATGTTAAGTATCAAAGTCTCCATATGTCCCATTCCCGTGTCCAATCCAATCATAGTTAGGCTTTTCATTTGCAGCTAACTGTTATTTTTGCTGTTCGAGTGATGCTTCCACCTCATGCATACGCATCTTACACAATATTCTCCTCTTTGTGACAATATTCCTTTACCAAGTAGGCCTAACAGTAGCAATTATACGGCCACATGTACAGATGCTTCTGTCTTGTCATTGTTTCCCGCGTTTGCATATCATGACAATTCTCTAGGACCGTCCCCATTCCATTTAATTAAATTGTTATTATCGTGTTGCCGGTGTTCTTACGAAACCAGGGGTCTTGCACTGATATCGCGCGGCCACCTTCTTTGTGGCAATTTACACCTTCCATATATAAAGCGCTACATTACTGTATTTGTCTATCATTTTGCATAACACGCACATTTCTCTTAGACTGACCCCATTCCAATTTAATGGAATTTGTATTGAAACATGTTTAACTGGAATAGGGATACATGCCTGATTAGCATGATAAGAATCCTGACATCAACTGACACTCTTAACATTCGAACGTCCCGAAAGTTATCGTCGGCCTAACCAAACATTTGTTGCGAAAGTCTTATTCGTCTTAATTTAGCATATTTAAAAATCCTATAATGCACTGCGCATGACATACGCCGGTTGTTTACAAGATGAGGATGTTTGCTGTGTGTACCAAAGTTGGGCAAATATTATATAGCAGACATCTTTTGTATTCGCGATTTTACCAGATGGAGCGGCGTAAACACACTAATGAATCATGAGCCACGTTGATATGTTGTATGCTCCGATTTCAATTTCAATGAAAATGGTCTCAAATTAACCGGCTTGAAATACCCAACCATAAAAAGAATAGTTAGCCACATCTGCGAGCCAAGCATCTATAGTATGTAGCCTATGAGACCTTTGACCTGAAATTACTAATGAATGCTTAGCTCGCAGTTGTGGCAAACCATTCTGTTCATGGTATGTCAAGCCGGTTAATTTGAGACTATTTTCAATGAAACCGGAGCAATTTGTAAGTTTGACCCCCTGTATGAGCTAAACTTGACCTTTGACCTCTTATACCGGTTTTTGGATTGTAACTCGATAATTATACATCGGAGATATCCCAAATAATGTTGCAATCCTTGTGACCATACCAACAATTTGGCATGTGTCTCATCAAAATTGGAGCATTTTTGTCATTTTGATCCCCGTATGACCTTTTATGACCTACGCAAACCGCCAGGGTACTAATTGTCTACCCTCACTTTTTTGTTATGTCTGATGCTCGAGGTCATTGCTGTGAAGATTAACTGAGTGCCTCTTTCATGCACACAGAACCCGCCTCAGACAACGGACTATTATCTCCCGGCTTATTCAACCCTGACCCCAACTGCTAAATCCAGCCAGGTACCCTCCACTTACTTCTGGGTAACCAGAAGGACATGTTCAGCATTAATATAACTTTATTTTATTTTATAACGTTGTTATTTATTCAGAATCAAAAACGAGGTTATCGGGAGAGTTCCATCCGACAAAGCCAATTGAGTACAGAATTGTTCTGGTGGGTCGGACGGGTGAAGGAAAGAGCGCCACGGCAAATACCATATTTGGCTCTGAAGTCTTCAAGTCCAGCGGTTTGTCTCAATCCGTAACGAAGGAATGTAATAGCTACAAGGCTACTGTGTTTGGCCGTAACCTGCTTGTCGTTGACACACCTGGATTACTCGACACGGAATGTCCTAACGAAGAAATTGGAAACAAAATATTAAAATTTGTAGCTTTGACAGCCCCAGGTCCTCACATCATGCTCCTGGTGATGAAAGTAGGTAGGGTTACACCGGAACTTCAGGAGACCTACGCAAAACTCTGTAAATTACTAGGCAATAAGGGGCATCCCTATACAATTATAGTTTTCACTTGTGGGGACAATTTAACACACGAAAATATAAGCCCTGAGGAGTTCGTGGACAATGCCACAGCAGGTATGAAGGCAATGTTAGCGGATTCTGGATACAGATATGTAGTGTTCAACAATCGTCTGAAAGACAACGAACGCGAGGATCAGGTTAATAAGTTAATTCAGAAAATTGATGCCCTAGTTGAAGCAAATAAAGGCGGCGTATTTAGTTCCGAATTGTACGATAATGCCGAGGAGGCCCTCTTAGAGAAAGAAAACGAGGAAAGGGAGGCTTTGATTAAGAAATACCGAGCAGAAAGAGCAAAATTAACAGAGCGACTAAGAAAACAGCAACAAGAGATCGATTCCTTTCATTCCAGGCGGTTCCAGACTTTGGATGCAAGAAGGCAACTGCCACTGCAACACTGGGAACAACTGTACAGTCAGATAGAACGCGAAAATGAGCAAAAAATAGCCACGATAGAGCAAGAATATGAAGGGAAATCCAAATCTTTAGAGGATCGATACAAGATGGAATTGGTACACGTGCGAGATGAAACACGACAACGGATCAACGAAGATACACTCAAAGTTTCCGATAACTGGTTTAAGGCGAAACTGAAACGATTTCTGAATATATTATAGACAATTTACAAATCACACGCGGTTTTCGAAAGCCGGAAGGCGAGATTTACTGATATTCAATCCCACAAAGGACATTTCCCATTGCAATGGTTACGTACCATAGTGGTTTCGTGCCAACGATTAATTCATGCGCTTTCTTGTATGCTACGCCCATTGCATTGTGGGACTACATTTCTGTACCGGATTCAGGTGCTGAAACCCCGAAACCGCGTATAATTAAAACTACAATAGACAGAGATTTGGTTTATGACGCTTTCAAGTGTATAAATAAAATACTGTAAATATTTATATATTTAGGAATCAAATCATTCTAATAATGTACAATTTCTGTTTCTCTCTGACCTGACGGCAATGTCGTTTTTTTACCCTATTTCTTTAAACATAACATGATAGTAACAATATTATATATGTAACAATCGGGGAAAATAGGCCCCCTAAATGTTTTGTATTATATCCAATGTGGCAAGAAGGCCAGGCCTACCAAAAGTTGTGTGTTTCTTAATACATTTATTTGATGAGTCGCCACTTCATCTAATAGTTTTGGGTTTAGCAACTTCTGGGCTGGCAACTTCACAAGTTTAAGAGATGACTCATTGTCAGTTTCATCTCAATGTATTTGGAGAGAAGACCATGGTTCTTCAGCTCTGCTAAAATTCATCCAGAATTTGATATTACAAGCGAATAATTCCAGTTTACAACTGTTATTACTTTGAAGTGATTATCCATGCTCTTCTGATTTTTGCCACAGGTATGATTGTATTTTGTTATCTTTGTAGTTTTAGTATATTTTAAGTAGAACTTGAGTTTGATCTACTGAAGCAATGTTCATGATTGATTGTGTATAATTGATTTCTTCAACTTTTCATAAGTCACACATGTTGAATTTATTTTGGAATGTTTTGTTGTTAAACTGTTCCGGTAGTCTAGAATTGAGTATATTTACACTTGTTAAAGTTTGTAAACTTGTATAACTTATATCCATATCATTGCTTCTGTAAGCTAATGTATATAAAGCCAGATACATAGCAACCTCGACTCCATGGCACTGTTTATTAACCTGTATTTAATAGGCACAGGCCACTCTGACCTGATTGTTAGTTATGGATGAGGTATGATACCCATGGTACGCACTGGTACTAAATGTTTCCATGTAGGCCTAATACAGGTTACTGAACTGAGTCAGCGGAGACTGGCATACATAATTATTATCTTAGTTGGTTGAATATTGTTGTAATAGTATGTGTTTCCCTGAATTGGTATGAGAATCCCATCATAGTATGACTAGAAACATCAGGCTAACCAATAAATATTACATTGTAAACAACCGTAGAAAGGCACTAGCCGGATGATTCTCAGGTTAATCTGATTTTGAGTCATCTTTCAAAGGTCTCAAAAGATGACCTTATGCTACTCTCATCCCCCGGCCATCACCACAGTCCAATGAATTAGTTTAACCTTTCATGCTTGAGTTGACATCGTGCATGAGGCTGTTTTGACCAACTGTCCCTGTTTTGACCAACTGTCCCTGAAGTTTTATCCTTTTCTTTGTTACGCCAGATAATGCCCGATGATTTGTGAATTAATTTACAGAGGTCGATGACCGGATATATTAACATGCACTATTATTTAAGATACTATTATTGTTCTTGGTGAATGTAGAACAAGGATTGAACTAATTAATCATTATCGTTCAAATGGTACATTTGATGTTGTTTTAAACTATTGTTTACTACTGAACTAATTAATTGTGTTTATTAATTAGTAGTCACTTATTATTGTCTTTATACAATGTTGTCAACTATTGATCATGATTTATGATTTTGCAACGATTCGTGGTTCTTCAGTAGAAAGCCATCGTCTTTTAATAGGGGAATATGAATAGCTTCTTGGAAATTAGATTGCTAATTCATGATAGTTTATTGATTGATTAACTCATGGTCAGTTTCATCTCAATATTTTTGGAGAGAAGACCATGGTACTTCAGCTCTGCTAAAATTCATCCAGAATTTGATATTACAAGCGAATAAATCCAGTTTACAACTGTTCTTACTTTGAAGTATTTTTCCATGCTCTTCTGATTTTTGCCACAGCCCAACTTGAGGATCTTCCGATTATCTCTGGAGGTTGGACTGGGCATCATTATCGATTGGATTGGATCATCCTGGACTACGCACGCTAAGCTGCAAGAATGCAACAGACGCGTCGTGGTGGATTGATATACTCCAAAAGAACATTGAAAACCGGAACTTGTCCATCGTTGTATTTGTATCGTCATCCAGAGGATACGACCATTGTATTGTTTGATTGTTTTATGTTGTATTGTTTAACAAACAAAATTGTATCATTATATTATTGTACCTGTTTTGGGGTTTTTTCGGTTTTTCTGGAAATAAAACCTAACACCTTGGTAAAGATTTGTCCCCTTGTTCTGTTAATGAAGTGTAATACGAATAATTTCTGAGTTAAGCAGTGTGATAATAGATTCATTGTTGAACAGCTTTGATGCTGTTGTTTAGTAAAGTTTGCCTCATTTTATATGTATTGTTATCACTGTAACACGGCGACGTGCCGGTTACATATATATGCAGCGATGGAAATACCCACATGACTTTCCACCCGAGGTAGACAGTCCCGGGGAAGACAGTCCCGGGGAAGACAGTCCCGGGGTTGATCAACCCTAAGTCGAACAACCCTGGGTGGACTACAATAGCGCCCTCACGGAATAAACCGCATAATACTGTTTAAAAAAACACCTTGGAAACTATATTCATTCTAAATTATATGTTAAAACACTCAGGGGTTGGCGGTCGGGGGTGGGGGGGGGGGGGTAAAAACAAGGACGGATCCTTCTAAAACAACCCCGGGACTGTCCAGCCCCAGGACTGTCCACCCAGGGACTGTTCCTAACCCTAAACCTAACCCTTACCCTAACCCTAACCCTAGTTCACCCAGGGTTGGTCGACTTAGGGTTGGTCGACGTAGGGTTGGTCTACCCCGGGACTGTCTACCCCGGGTGGAAAGTCATGTGGGTATATCCATTGCTGCATGTAATGAAAATAAAAATTCGAAGTGTAGACCTTCCAGAAAGGTGTCGTTACTCTGAGTTTCATGCCAATATTAGGAAATCGTCAGACGACAGGATGGTGGAAATTTGTAATGATGGATATTCGATGGGTATACAAATATATTGATGATAATATTTGTAAACTTGTAACGTACTCGATTACATTGAACTTCGCTCGTCATAGATCCTGCTAGAATCATGCTTATAGGCCATCATCAATTGTTATTATTTACTCATGTATTTCGGCTGCTAGAGGCTTTCAATAAAGACTTTGTATACATAATAGCTCGTTCGTCTGGTATCCATGTAAGCACAGTCCCTGTAGCCTAGTGGAGTAACCAATCGCCGCGATAGCGAGAGGGACCGGGTTCGAGGCTGTGTATTTTTAAGGTCTTTGTTAATTTAATTCTCGCCAGTTTGTCCGAGTCTATATATTACTTATTTCTTTTATAGGTGTAAGAAAATAAAAACGATACGAAAGAGATTAAACAAATACTTATGCAACAGTATTAATATCGACATAAAGATATTCCTAAAAGATGTATTATACACCTATGTGTCGTTAAGGTGAAAGAGAACAATTACGTTTATTTCGTCCGTCCTTTATTTAAACGACGTTTAGGCGAAAAAAATTTGACGTTAAGTTGAAAATTTAAACAAAGGAATGTCGCCTTATTCTCAAATTAAAATGTTATCTATTAGGCTATCATGATGATAATATTAATAATGTTGATATCATTAATACATGCAGACTGTAACCAAAAAAAAGTTACACAATTGCAATTTCATTTTTAATCCAATTTGAATTCATGATTTTTTTTAGAAAGTAGATTTTCTTGCAGATTTACATTTCGGATCATAAATCATGAATATATTCCAAGTTACAGAGCGACACGATTCCTAATTACCACAAAATCATGGTTTTAGAGTGAATTTAGACTAGAGAAAAATAAGTTGTCGGATAATCCGACAGTTTTCACTCTAAAACCATGATTTTGAAGTAATTAAGAATTCGTATCGCCCTGTAACTTGGAATGTATGTACGATTTATGATCAGAAATGTAAATCTGCAAGAAAATCTGCTTTCAATTTTTTTTTCGATGTTGAGGGCGTTCCCTGGAAAGATCACATAATATACCTTTAAACTATCACGTAGCAACAACCATCACGTTTTAATCCCAAATAAGCTCCTCAAAAAAATCGTAACTATTTACTAATCACCAAAATAATTTGCGGCCTATTTCGTATATTCATACTGTGTTAAATGGAACACTGATGCTTCAACAGATATCACATGCGTAGCAATAATTATTTCAGTGCTGAGTCTTGAGCTTAATAATGTGCAGCGGTCCCAATCAAAATGTGGCAAATTCAACACTAGATTGATCGAGTCTGTCATCTGTTCCATGAAGTAAACAACAATAGTTTTAGAGTCTGTTGACCTTTTGAGTACAGCATGGTGATGATGTTGGCACTTTCAGATAGATACCTCTCCGTATTTTCAGCGAATATACGCTGCTAAACACTGAAACAAGTAATCGCTACAGATGGTATCATTGGAAAGATGAACTCATCAGCTTTCCAATTTTGACCATATAACGAAGTATACAAAATATAGGTTATTGAAAACACCTATTTCCGAACATCTTTTAAAGCGTTTAGTTGGGCGCAATGCTTATTTATATTTTTGGAAGTCACCGCGTTCACGAGGTGGAAGTGATGAAAATAATTGATGTTTCCATTGTGGTGGTAGAGAAAAAATAATAATAATAATGGCTACAGTGATTTGAACCCGCGACCTGTCGAACTCTAGGTGGACGCTCTACCTGCTGAGCTATCAGCTCGCGACTAGTTTGCATTATCGAAGCATCGAAAGCCGGACCCGTTTAGGATTCAGTGTTCCATGTTTCTCTCACTTCTCCAGCGACAAAGTAATTTCTGTTTATACATGAATTCAAGGTTTAGTTCACTAGACGGAATATTTTCCTCGGGGGAGATCGAGAAAGTAAACTTTCATTTCCTCTACTCGGATTAAAACTCTTGACCTCCTGAACTGTTTAAGCAAACGACAAGCTTCTCGTTAGAGAAGCGGAAGGAATAGGATCATTATAATTCTTATAGCTAATTTTTTGGTAATTTACCTAAGCGGCGTTTATCATCATTATCATCTGATATTCAATTGACATACAGATTAAATTTCAAAACGAATGTGGACGTTGATCAAATGCAGTTGATCTTAAAGGTAACTATGTGAAGGTCCATCAAGATTATGATATGATATGATATCGATCAATGTCAAGAGTTTATTTTGGTTGTAAAGGACAAACATACAGATGATGAAAAAATATGATTTAATGATAAAATTACATCCCATATGTTTCATTTGTGTTAAAATATACCGTTGGTGAGCCCTATCAGTCTTCTATCAAATACACTTTGTTTGGCCCATTGTATTTCACCACCTAACTAGCGATATACAGGGTGATTCAAAAAGAAGTATACCCGGATTTGTGATGTTTTAAAAAACAAACAAATGACACTCGAGAGTTCAGTAAAGCATATATTTAACAAGCATTCTCTTCTGTTTATTAGGAAAAAGGAATGACACAAATTGAGCATTGCTAAGAAGAGTTATGTCTATTTTAATAAAGGTACTCATTTTGCAAGCTGTCCACGGAATACTTGACCAAACAAATGTAAAGTATGCATTTTAGCTGCGTACTTTCCTATCGACCGAGATTGGTGATGTTTTTCAAAACAAATAAATGACACTTAAAAGTTCAGTAAAGCATTTATTTACCAAACATACTCTGCTGCTTATTAGAGAAAATCAATGAAGCTAATTGATCATTACCGAAAGCGCTCATGTTTTGTCAAGCTAAAATGCTTACTTCACATTTGTTTTATCAAGTATTCCGTGGACAGCTTGCAAAATGAGTACCTTTATTAAAATAGGCATAACTCCTCTTAGCAATGATCAATTTGTGTCATTCTTTTTTCCTAATAAGCAGGAGAGAATGCTTGTTAAATATATGCTTTACTCTCGAGTGTCATTTGTATGTTTTTTAAAACATCACCAATCCGGGTAAACTTCTTTTTGACTCACCCTGCGAATCCCACTTTGGTCACTTTTGAACAAACAATAACTTTCAACTGAAAAAATTTCATGTTTGTGATTTTGATGATGAGTATACGATACTCAAATGTATTGTTTAAAATACATCAAAAATTCAAATATTCTGTGGGATGTCATGGATGATATATGGATGAAAATAAGTTTTCCTGCTCAATTCAAATAACTAGCAACATTTAGTAGGTAGATTATTATTGATTTTATTGATCATGTTCAATTTACACACTGAATGATTATTCCAATAATAGAGTTCTCTGAACATGAAAAGTGGCAGTGTTCAGTGTTGCTTGCGTGAATATTCATATGCCATTAAAACATTTGACCTGAAAGAAACGGGCGGAACCGAGCGTTACCGGTCAATTTTGTTTTCTTTTGGGGGGGGGGGGGGGGGGGGTAGGTCTTTATTTGAATTTGACACGCACTGTTATATTATATCTGTTCAATTTTAATAGCCTTTTGATATTCAAATACGTGGTCCGCTGCTATATAATCACATTTAATATCAAATCTCTATCTATAACAATATTTATTTATTTATTTATTTATTTATTTATTTATTTATTTATTTATTTATTTATTTATTTATTTATTTATTTATTTGGACATGCACTTTTGAAACAGTGGCATGAGTCTTCTCGACTGATGCGTCCTTAAAACATATTACACAATATTATCACATGTATAAATAAAAAGGCCGAATATATACAAATATTTACATGATAACATAGAATCATACAAGTTGAATGCTACGTGCGGTCCATGCACGTTTTAAATAGGATTTGCAGAACACATCAAATATTTGGAGTACGGGTAAATCATCACATACAGTAATAACTACAAAACCTGGATATTTTTATCTATTTGACTTTCTTATAAATGATATTGACTCTTTGCTAAATTGAGACAAGCATAAATGATTAAGGTGTATGAATAAATAATGCAGCACGTGTGTATCTATACACATGATCAACGGTCATATTTGTTTGGAAGTACCTAGCTAGGTATTAATGACCGTCTTTTAAAGACCTTCCCCGGATTCGAACCCTTATGCAGACTAGCTTTAGCCTAGTCCAACATTGCTGGACTAGCTTTACGTACATGTAAGTCGCTCGACTTGCTTTTATTCTCTGACCATTACCTTGTAGTAATGGTTGTATGTAATGTTAGCAGAATGTGATATCAGAGGTGTAAATTCCCAATAAATGCAATTTTGCGATGGACAGAGAACATCAATCTATGAATCGGAGTGAATAATTAATTAATTCTTGTTTAAATTTCATCACTCGGTGAGTGAGTGACATGAGAATTGGATAAATCACTCTCTATAGAGTGTTTTTCGAAATTTACGATCGGCTTCAAAACAACAACTTATCAGTGCCTCTGTGTCAACTTTAACCTATGGTCATCGTTCATTTCGTTATGCTTCAGCTGTAACTTTGGAATCAACTTCCGCTTCACATCAAGAACTGTAAAACTCTTAGCCATTTCAAATCGTCTCTTAAGACACACTTATTCACAATTGCTTTTGATGATTGATTACCCTGTTTACAATGTTTTTTGCATGTTCATACACATTGTATTATTCTTATATTGTAATGTAATTTCAGTGTTGTTATGTTATCTGTTAAGCGCTTTGAGACTTCGGTGGGAGGCGCTAGGATTTGCACAAATTTTGGAAACAGATTTTCTCAATGTTACCGTGGGCTTACCCCTTAGAATCATATATCAAATTGAAGCTTAGGTAACAGCGTTTCAAAAATTGCGCGTTATTTTGAACTGGTTGCTATGGTAACTAGACAAGGCCTCTGATTAGCTAAACTCGGGAACAAACGTAACAAGAAAATTAAATGTTGCATGTTCACCATACTTTGGTAGATGATGTATGGGTACAATGCGCACGAACCAATGAAGCCGGATTTTTAATACGGTTGCCACGGTAACCAGAAACCGACCAATCATGTAATTTTACGTTATAATTCAAATTTGGAAAGATAAATTGAAAATCTGGTTTTATTGGTTCATTCCTCTATTCAAGCTTATTATCCATCCCAAATATCACCCTGATACGAAGTTTCGTTTCTGAGTTACGTTTGTTCCCATATTGCAAGTTTGTGTGTTTTATAGTTTTGAGATATAGTGCAAAACGTAAGGAAAATATTAAAAGTTGACATTTTGGATAACCATAGTTGTTCAATTGTGAAAGAGCATGAATTTAGACACATTTTGAGCCATTTTGGTTGAAAATAGCAATTATATTAGCATTTTTATTGATTTTTAAAGATAAATGGCTTAAAAATAGCCGGGTGAGAAAAATATTCCTAAAACGGACTCGCGTCTGTTTCCTCCAAAAATATTCATTATCAATAGGAATCGAACTCGAGGTGGCAACTTCATTCAATAACGACACAAAGGCACACGTTAATGGGTTCGCCATACATTCAATAGAGTAGTGTTGCTGGAATAGTACTCGATTTAGGTATTGGAACTTTATTTTGCCTAATTAAAGCTAATTAGCACATGATTTTGATATGCCAACAGCGATATTTTTATCGTGGAGACAATACCCCACATGACTATACCACTATACCGATCGCTTGCTCCAACCGATGGGTATCACGAAATGTCTTACGGGAAGCACTTTTCTCGGGTTGTACACTGTACCACCAGTATTTCGTTGCGCTCGAAAGAACAACGTCGTCTGTTCAATGAAGTATTACATTGGCAACTACAGTGTTGAGTGATGATGTACTAACTTTTGAGCACACAATAGGGATGATTTTGGTACATTATATTCAGATTATTCCCCTGAGCACTGAAACAAATGGATACCACATGTTTGGTTATGTTGCGTTTGATAACCGCAGCAAATCGGACGAGATGCGCGAAATTCAAGTGGGAAACCTGATGAAAGCCATTCGGGATATGGTAGCAAGTAATCGCTCCCGTAATGGCTACGAACACTATACCAATGAATCGTTTGAAGCGGCAGATAAAGCTCTCGATGAGAAAGACGAAGAACGCGTGCAACCGCTGGAAACGGAAACTGCACAAACTTCGCTATCCTTCTGATGACCATCGAACAGAACTAGGAATAGCGGGAACGGCAAAGCATATGACCAATATTACAAAGCAGTGCGCATCGATTTCAGAAGAAATAAACCAGAAGATAGGGAACGCTCGAGAGGATCTTCGCCAAAGCGTCATTGCCGACGAACCAGCGGTCATTGTAACCGAAGCCTGGTTTACCAGAGCTGTAAAAATGATTGCATCCGCTTTAGGGATCAGAAATTAATAACATGAAGGACAAATAAATAATACCATTCGATCTGCTGAATTATATTTAACTTTTAGTTACAAACAAACTTACTGTTATGGGCTGATAATCTTCTAGAGCTCCTCCTATTATCCATTATCCATTGTTCTTCACGTCAATTATATCTACGAATACACTACCGAAAGTCTTAATCGCGCACGGTCAACATAATCGGTGACCATTTTAGATGATGCACGTTGCTATTGGTAACCGGTGACCTTGGCTTAGATAACGCACGTTGCTAGTGGTAACCGATTATGTTGACCTTGGATGCTTTAGACTTCCGGTAGAGCATTTCGAAGGAGCGTAAATCTAGAAATACATTTATTAAATAATCACTAGTTTACAATACTTTAGTGTCTGGTAGTCTTATAGACTACCAGACTGTTTTGAAGCTGTTTTGAAGCTCAACTCAAACAGATGGAAGATCAAGAAGGTGAAGAATCATCAGAAAGTCTATGGACTACCTATAGAACGATACTATCTGACACAGCCGACAAAACTCTTGGTGAATTGAAACGGTTCCCTAAGAAACAGTGGATCAGCAATGAAGTACTGATTCTCTCCGAGGAAAAAAAAGCAAGCTGAGAAAGCAAAGAAATTCTCCTGCTCAGGACGAAAGGTACAAAGCAGTAAGATCAGAGATACAAAGGAAGCTTAGGGGGACAAGGCAGCTTGGCTCGAAGAACAGTGCCAGAAGATAGGCGAATTTGATACTTTTGGAAAATCCAAGAGAATGTTTGACATGATAAAATCTGTGAAAAATGACGGCAAAATGCCATCACAGCAGGCATGCATAAAAGATGAAGCTGGAAATGTGTTGGACCATAAGGAAGACATCTTGAACAGATGGAAAGAGTATGGCGCTCAGCTGTTTGAAAGACCAGGGAGGAGGAACCATTGACTGAGGAACAAATTTCTCCAGAAGATCAAGAACCACCACCTCTCTTGTCAGAAGTTGAACATGGTATGAAAAGACTAAGCACCGGAAAATCACATGGACTAGATGGCATATCTGCAGAGCTGATCAAAGCCACAGGTCCAGCGGGTATCAAACTTCTACTCAAACTCTGTACCAGCATCTGGAAAAGCTGCCGCTGGCCTCAAGACTGGAAGATGCAGGAGTTTGTAGTCTTATTTAAAGCAGGAGATCGAAAACAGTGTTCAAACTACCGAACTATTGCACTGATTAGCCATACCAGCAAAATCCTCCTGTTGATAATTGTTGACCGCCTGAAGAGGAAGTTGGAATATGAGCAACCAGAAGAGCAAGCCGCGTACAGGAAAGGAAGAGGAACAAGAGACATGCTAGTATGTTTACAAATTCTGATGGAGAAAGTAATTGCCATTGATCAAAAGGTATTCATTATGTTCATAGACTACTCCAAGGCTTTTGACTCAGTAAGCCACTGCAAATTTTTTGAGGCGTTTCTGGAAATGGGCTTCCGCAAGCATCTTGTCGCACTCTTGAGATCTCTATATGTGAACCACAGTGCAATAATAAGATGGAATGGTGAACAGACAAAAGAATATGAGATTGGAAAAGGAGCTAGACAAGGTTGCATAATATCGCCACACCTTTTTGTTACCTACACCGAGAAGGGCATGCGAGATGCAGAGGTTTCAAATTATGGAATTAAAGTAGGGGGAACACATATTTCAAACTTACGATATGCTGACGACACCGCACTTATTGCCAATTCAAAGGAGGAAATTATACACCTAACCAACAGTGTGAATGACGTAGGAAAGGAGCCGAATTTGAGGCTAAATGTCAAGAAGACCAAGTTACTTGTCGCAGGAGGTGATCCAGAAGAACAGTATAACATCATGATCGACGGTGAGAGAGTTGAACATGTACACCACTTCAAGTATCTTGGATCTACAAAGAGAGCTAATGCCAGCTGCTCAAATAACATCAAATCAAGGATTGCCATTGCCAAGAAAAGAATGATAGACCTGCAGTTGATCTGGAATGACAAAAACCTTACTAATCATCTCAAAATGAAACTGGTCAAGACCCTCGTTTGGAGTGCACTCATTTATGGCGCTGAAAGTTGGACATTGTGCAAAGCAGATGAGAACAGAATAATGGCAGCTGAAATGTGGATGTGGAGGAGAATGCTTAACATCAACTGGAAGCAGAAAAGAGCAAATGTTAGCATTTTGCAAGAGCTGGAAACGGATAGACAACTGTTGGGAAAGGTTGTAAGCCTTAAACTAGGATACTTCGGCCATACGCTCAGGGGAAGTGGAAGCCCCCTAACTCTCAACCTCATCGAGGGAAAAGTAGAAGGAAAGAGAAAACGTGGCAGACAGAAGAAAAACTGGTTTGATAACATTAGGGAATGGACTGGTGGTCTCAACTACGTTCAAGCCAAACGTGCAGCACAAGATAGAACAAAGTGGAGAAAGAACACTAAGAAGAGTGCAAATATGGTCGCCAAGTGATGGAGGCATCAAGTCAAGTCTAAAGTCTTATATATCAATCAATTTACATGAATATTCAGTCTATGGTATTTTATTGTAGCCCTGAATCAAATTAATTCTATAATAAATAATGATATAATGTATAGATATCAATATAATCACTATTCTCATGGACATTAACACATTTTCCTGATCATTATAGATATTTATCCAGTACATTTGTGTATCAATTTTATTATGCTATGAATACAGAATCTAACGTATCAGTGTCACCACACGTGTTAATTACTCTCTATATTTAACATACTAACATACATTATATGGTTAATACGTTGACGAATTGGCCACTGGTAAGCCGTCGATAAGTAAAACATCACAATATAATATTGTAACCGATTATCCCTATCGCCACAGCCAACATTTTGTGTATGAATTTGAACACCCCGCAATTGACGCTTTTTAAAGATAATTTACTTTTTCGCGCACTTTCACAACTCTCATTCAAATTTGTAAACACGCTCCAATTAACTAAGAATTACCTATTGTAGTATCGATTATTATCCCCGTGATAACGTAAAGCTTTGAGTTTGATCCATTTCAAGTAGGAATTGGTGTATTGAAAAAGTGGTACGCCTCACCCATAACATTACTTACGTTAGGAGTGTTTTAGAGTATGAATTTTGAGCTCGATTTTAGTGGACAGTAATGTCCTTGCATTCGTGCACCGCCCTGTCGGCGCTCGAGGGCTGTGTACGAATGCAAGGCCTCGAGCGATTATCAAGTTCATACACATGCAGTAGCTCATCAATCATAATTATTTCAATCATGTGATAGTTTTTATTATTACACCTCATAAATATTCATGAACTAATCACGGCAACTCATTGGCCAATTCCTATCAGAAGTACTATTTCCCTAGGGAAATAGTTTTGACTATTTCCCTACAACCTCATCCCCAGAGTCACAGTGAGGTGTAATAAAACAAATACTACATGGTATGATCGGGACAATAGGGCACACTATTTTCCCTCGGTACTGGCTACGGGCCTATCACCCCTCACCCTTCGGGTTCGGGGTGATATGCCCGTAGCCAGTACCTCGGGAAAATAGTTTGCGCTATTTCCCCTCTACCATGTAGTATTTGTATACTATCATTATGGCTGTAAAGGAATCATGTGATATAATGATATAAAACAAAATATTGAATGCCTTTTGATTGTACAATAGTAAAACTATATCACTCGGTTCAATTTGGATTGTTCCATCACGCTCGGCAACGCCTCGTGTAATGGAACAATCCAAATTTGACCTCGTGATATTGTAGGGTCCTTTTTGATGCTGTGTTCCTTACTGGAGAGATAGTTCCGAGACCTGGACTGTTTTTGGACGCACACAAAACATGACGTACACAGAGTCCTAAATAACGATTTTCACAGCCTTCCTGTAGATTTCATTACCGTTAATGTGCATAACTCTTCCGTTACATCGAAATCTTCTGTAGAAATCATCCTGTTGTTCTAACCTCTGTTTATATACATGTGAAAGTAGTGTGTGGTAAAACGGGGTGAGTTTACACGCCCCCCCCCCCCCCCCCCCCCCCCTCCCCAAGACAAGAGGGCATCATTACACATTTACTGATGTAAAGACAAATCGGCACTTACGATATAGTTTTTACTATCACACTCTCAGGCATTCAATATTTGTATACTATACCGTATCACGAGGTCAAATTTGGTTTTTCAAATGCACGAGGCCAAGCCGAGTGTAATGGAATAATCCAAATCAGAACGAATGATGTAGTTTTACTATTGCACAAGCAAATGACATTCAATATTTATTTTATATCATGATATCACATTATTCTTTTCCAGCCATAATGATAGTCAAAACTATCACATGGTTTAAATTAAGCCTAATCATGATATAATTTATACTATCACACGCTAGGACATTGGATATTTGTATACTATCCAAATACTAGATCTGTAGTTTTCTATCCAGGTATTCATGAGTATGCACAAAGACTAAGCATGGGAAATGTAATTAAAATGATATAGCATACATACGTATATTTTAGAAATGATACACTCTTAGAATAATAATCGACTTCAAATGCCATTATTACCCACGTATGTGCTTATCAAAATCTCTTTCCAATTTTGAGATAAAACAAATCTGCTTAACAATCTCTAAAATCATGTAAATACCAAGTTCAATTTTGTGTAAATATGGATTGCCAAATCAGAAATACATGTAGATAAGATTTTGCAACATGCCTAGCTAAAGCTTGAATATTCGTTCGAAAAACGTGTGAAATGTTTTAGGAAATAACCAGGCCCGTGAGCAGGATTTTTTTAGGGGGGCGTAGATAGATACTTAAATGCTTCATTGAATGTATCCAAAAAATTGCCAGGTGTCACGGAGGGTTATACCATTTATTTGAAATAGGGGTGTTTTTCAACTTTGTCAAAGTATGCAAATATACCACTTCTGCATAGCTTAGAACCCATATGGTAACGCTTCGATTTCAACGTGGACCATGTCATGATGAGATGAGACATTATTCTTATACCCACCGTGTTTACAATAGACAATATAACAACAAATATTAACAACCACCGGCGAATGTCCCAACGAAAAATAAGCAAGGACATTCACCGGCGGGGAATCGAACCCCGGTCTCCCGATTACTAGACAGGCGTCTTAATCACTACACCACCGATACTTGCTGATACTTAGTGGTCTAATACATACAAAACTATACTTTCATCATACATTTTGGTTGATATTATCCCATTTTATGGAATTTTAAAAACTTGTTCAGTCATTTTGGGACCCATTTTGGGGGCCATTTTGGATTTCTAAGTATGTTAACAAACACAAATACTAGATATGAGTTACTAGTGGTCTAATACATACATCCCATCATTAAAACTATATTTTTTATCATACATTACGATTGATATTATGCTATTTCATGGAATTTTGACCACTTTTGACCAGTTTTGGCCAATAATTTGATTTAATTTGGCGGCCATTTTGGTTTTAAAGTATGTTAACAAAGCAAAAATACTAGATATGAGTCTCTAGTGGTCTAACTCAAACATCCCATTGTTAAAACTATACTCTGATCATACATGTTGGTTTAAATATGCCAATATATAGAATTTTAGCGGCCATTTTGGTGGCCATCTTGGATATAGGTGTGTTCAAAGCAAAAGTTCTGGATATGAGTATTTAGTGGTCTAAAACATACATCCCACTATTGAAAACTACACTTTCACCATACAATTTGATTGCTATATGTCATTTTATGAGATTTGACCGGTTGTGGTGGCCATCTTTGGACGCCATCTTGCATAACCCCTTAGCATTATGAAAATATTGTTGGTAACATCCTGATTATGTCTTAGGATCATGATAGGAAGTAAAAAAGTTGGTTTGGGGAGGCCGGGGGGGGGGGGGGGGGGGGGGTGCACACTAACCCTTTGTAGATACCCGACTAATATCTAAGACTAATCCCTCAGATCATAAATCATGGCACATGTATTCAAATTGGTAAAGACAGCCTGTAGCCAAGGTGTATGGCAAGTCAAACGTGTCATAATAATGTAATCATTTATATTTAGTTGTATTTGTAGTCTTTACATGTTTTTTAATACTACTGTGGTTTATGTTGCATGTAAAGTTGATTTTTCATTTCCGTATTATTTAACTTACGGTAAGATTTATATTGACTTTTTAGAAAATAGGTAAAAGACTGGCAACACTGTATTGCTTTCCACAAACACAAATAAACATTTTGGGGTGAACACCAATTGATTTTCAATTAATATGTGATTATAATGAGCACACATGACAACATATTTGGGGTTATAAGGGGTTTTCACGTTGAAAACGTAATCTGTAATCATATTACTTGCTATGGCAACACCCGTTAAGTTAATGACTGGCAACACTGACCATTTAAAATGATCCAATTTATTATAATATCAAATTTTCTTCTAAATAACATCTCGTTGCGAATTTAAGGTTCCGGTTTCATATCATTAAACACAGCGAAACATGCGTTAGCTTTTGAAGGAATTGTGAAATTTTGTGAAAATATCTGGCAACACTGCATATTCAGGAAGTATTTTCCCCAAACTCAAATTAACATTTTTCATAAGACTAATGTCTCATCTCAACATGACATGGTCCACGTTGAAATCGGAGCGTTACCATGTGGGTTGTAAGCTATGCAGTTTTGGTATATTTGTATACTTTGAAAAAGTTGAAAAACACCCCTATTTCAAATAAATGGTATGACCCATCATGATATCCCATTTATGTCTATGCACTCACTGAAGCATCTACATATTCACCTATTCAGCTTATAGAAAGAAAATATTTCATATACTTTTTGTCTATTAGAAATAGATGCTTACAAATTTGATAATTTGTGAGGTTAAAAAGGCAAAAATGGGGAAAATAGCCCTAAAATGGTATTTTGGCCATTGCCATGGAAACGAGAATTAGTTTTCAAAATTAATTCCACATTTGTTAGTTTTAAATAAAGGGTCGTCAAATATGAAAGTATAAAGAAATTCCATTCCGGGGCCGTGGCCAACATTTTAAAAAAATCTTCCATTTTTACAGTCCATTGCACTTAAGCAACCTTTTTGCAGTGTATACAGGGTGAATCAAAAAAACATCGTGCACGATTTGAAACGGCCATTTGGCCTTGATGCGTGCATTGAAAAAAAGAATTATGGTTCAATGCACGCATCAAGATCAAATGGCCGTTTCAAATCGTGAACAATGTTTTTTTGATTCACCCAGTATGGTTAAACCCCTTGGCAGCAAGCTGCCTCGGATCAGGTTGGACACAGGATTGGAGTAGTCAGAGATTGGGGTAAACAGGGAATCTGTATTTAGATCTACGACATACGACATAAGGTGCCTATATCGCCGGCGCGTATCTGCTTATACGCAAG
Organism: Ophiura sarsii; assembly: GCA_035610835.1. Classification (NCBI taxonomy): domain Eukaryota; kingdom Metazoa; phylum Echinodermata; class Ophiuroidea; order Amphilepidida; family Ophiuridae; genus Ophiura; species Ophiura sarsii. The sequence goes on from CM069444.1 coordinate 20,585,651, forward strand.
CATTTCTTTTCACCAAAACGTAATGCCAGCCTATCATCAGCATTCCTGAATTCCATGACTATCTTCTCCACTCCAAAACGCGCCGTGTGAGCTAATTCGTGTATGTTGAATGTGCGTGTTATATGACCATTGCCGTCCCTGCCAACACTCACATTGTATTCCACTTTCCTTAGAGACTCTGCGTGTTTGTGTTTATTGGTCAAATCATGTACGGCACATAACCAATCTTTAGAACCGTCTGGGTTTGCAGCAGGTTGAATCTGATGAACACAACAATAAATCAAAACAAAAGGTTTGAAAAAAATGGTTAATAAAATAGAAGCCATTATTTCAGTTTATTTGATCTTGCCATGTCTGTTCTAATCTGATAAACGTCTCGTTTTAGCAATGTCTGTAAACACTGGTAAAGCCATTTTACAAATCTTGTTATCTTAATGATTAAAAATAGATTTCTCATAATTTAGAATAGCAACTTGGCATTTAAAGTTGACGCCTCAAGATTTGTTGTTAAGACTTAGAGTGTGGCATGGTATTAAAGGAGGTATGCAGCAAGCACAAACAAGCACGACATTGTGCATTATGTTAGAAAAATAACCATCGAGCCCAAATGGCGTAGTTATAATAGAACCAAACATCATACTTATCACAAAAACGAATACAAACTGCCATCTCTCAATATGCAATTTTAAAATTCGCGGCGATCGAAAGTCCCGGTGTCGAAAACAATGTATTTACGCAAATTGATCACCAATAACCATGACGTCATCGACACCGGGACTTCAATCGCCGCGAATTTTAATTGCATGCTGAAAGATGGCAGTTTTTATTTTTATATAAGTATGATGTTTTGTTTTATAAACCTACGCGATTTGGGCTCGACAATTATTTTTCTAACATATAATGCACAATGTTTTGCTTGCGGGACACCTCCTTTAAACATTTATTGCAATGATAAAACAAAATATCTCCAATGGGTTTATGGTACCGATATGATGTGTTCTATTCTATAAACATGATAAGATCAATGTACAGTATGTTCTAATAGTATGCTTTATGAGGAAAGTAATTTTCTTTCATAAGATTTTTAGTTTTTTAAAACTAAAAACTAATTTAAAAATTAGTTTTTATATATAATATGAGTCTCGGGTTATTCAAGGCAAACATCTGCGGCTTCGCAAAACATTGATTAAGAGTATTTGCTTTGAAATAGCTGGCGCATTCAAACATTTATCATGTTTAGCAAAGAAAGATGTCTAACATTTATCAAATATGTTATAGCTTACGCTTGTTAGGTATTCCAATAGGGCAGGAAATCGTCGAGAGAACTCCGGCATCGTCCAATGTTTTTGATCTGCTCTTTCCAGTCGGATCTCGAGCACTTTCTGCACTGCTTTCTTCAATGGGGTTACTATTGTTTGTCCACCCTTCGTCATCTTTTTTTCTTTGATATCGGGAGTTGCCTTGACAATACGAAATTCCTGCGCTACTTTTTTGTCACCTTTGGGTGCGTACCATCGCCTTTGAAATGACGCGACCGCATAAGCGAGAGCAAATCTAGCCTTACATATTACTTCTGCACAATGTTCGATGAGGTCAGCTTCGCCTGATTTTGCTTCCCTAGATTCCAGCATCTTGATATACTCAACCCGCAATTTATCCAGACTATCGCCTTTTCGTTTTAGAATAGATTGGATGCTGCTAAGAACAGCATTCTTTCTGTCTATCTCCGAATCATTCAGATCTGCCGTTTCAATGAGAGTATGTAACAACAGTCCACCTAAAAAGTTATATTGCCGATACATCAGCTTATCTCGTGATGGCGAAAGACAATTCTTAATTTGAACACAATATCGTAAAACATCTGGATCTGATGATGGACAAGTTGTGCTCTCAAACCATTTACATAGACGCTCACATGCGTCTAGACTGCCTTCTTGAGCAGCTTCTGATAATAAGCGTGGACGCTCTCTTTCTGGGTCCCTTTCACACGATTGCTCGCATTGAGCAAGTCTCAAGTCGGCAAGTTTCTGGGAAGCGTGCTGTTCAATAAGCGCCTCTGCCTTGCTCAAATTCTCCTTCCGACCTTCCCTTAGATGACAGATAATCAGTCCTTCTATAATGTTAGAAAGGAGGCATGGAGTTAGGTCGTCGTGAATATTGTTCTCAATTTCATCGTAAGCTTGCTCATACAATTGTAAATGCGTCTTACCAGTTGGATTGTTCTTTGATAAGACGTTTTCTTGTAATTTGTCATGGGTTACGTCCGAAAACAGTAGCCTTAACCAGCCTAGACGATACAAAGCTTCAGTTCGTCGTACGTTGCTCGTGTTAGATCGACATTGGCTAGCATTTGTACTGTCATAAACACTCATAGCTAGGTAAATGTCATCATCGATTGAGTTGCTACAGTCGTATATCTTTGATTTGAATAGCTCGATGCTTTTTGACAGGTAATTCATCATGAGCTCAACATTTCCTCTTTTCTTGAGATAAAGTCCATATTTCACATACAAACAATATCTATCTCTTGTGTCGAAATGTTGTGATGTGTCTATCATGTCAATAAGTCGAATATATTCATCTCTAGCTTCGTCATGCCTGCCAAGCTGCTCGTAAACATATGCACGGTCCAAATTAAACATGCCTCCGGAATCGGCTCTTTTAATTGCCTCGTTAAGATGACTTAGAGTCATTTTCAACAACGATTGTTTGTCTCCTTGTTTCTCTCCTTCCAACAAATCCGTTTTTGCAAATCCGTATACCATATCATATTTTTTGTATTTAGTTAGATAAACCATGGCCTTCTGATGAAAAAGCATTTCGTTTGGGTCCTTGTCAATGGGGTGCTCGGCATCGTTGAGAATTTCCAGAGCTCGCTTATATTTAAAAGTTATTCTATAGAACCTGGCTATTCGAACGGCTAGCTTAGTGTGAACGTGACCGTCTTTCTTTGCTATTTCCAAAGCTGCATTGAACATTGGTTTTACTACATATGATTTCTCACCTTTATTGAATTTGTTTTGGGCGAGAAAAAAAATGGCACTGGTATAGTTTCGGTCTTTCTCTAGGATTTTCTCGTAGATACGCGCCTCTTCCTCAGATGCCTCTTGATCACGCTCGCGGCGAGCTTTCTTTCCTAAATGATAAGCGTATGCAAATAACCAATCAACATTATGTGGGTAAACCTCCAAAGCTAGGGAGTAATACCTCAGGGCTTCCTCCCCGCGTTCAATTCCGAGGCAGGAGAGTGCAAATGCCCGGGTTGCATTGATGAAAGCGTTACATTCCATAGTCTTATTGATAGCTGAAATGATACCAATAATACCAATAGATTTCCAGGAATGTGTAGTACACAATAAACTATCTACTTTTTAAAATGTGCCCAAAAATAAGGAATTTTGCCCAAAAATGAGGTATGTTGAGCAAAATATGTGGATTCGTTTAAAACAGTCTAATCTCGAATTATGGAAATAAATTTAGAATAGTACATGTATGTGGATATACATGTATCTGAAGAGCAGGGCTATCATATTATGGTAAGGGCATTTCCATACATGGAAATGTGTTCAAACTTTATTTCTTTGATGTTCATAAACAAATAACATAAAACTTAATGTTACTTTTAAGATATGTGACTTATTACAAGCACACTTCTATTATATCCCAATGGAGCAATACACATTTCTGCCTATACAGGGTGAATCAACAAACATCGTGCACGATTTGAAACGGCCATTTGGCCTTGATGCGTACATTGAACCATGATGTTTTTTTGTCAGAATAAAGCGTTGTTAATCTAGTTTATCCTCCTCAAAACATGAAGGTAATCGACTGAAAAATAAGCAAACTGTGACAAGTTTTGTAAACTGACCGCGTTTTTTGCCATTCCTATGGTATTTATACAGTTGTAACCGTGTCTTAAAAGACATGAATATTACTGCAGCATGATGGTATGGATTGAGAGTGAGAAAGCACCATCATCCTAAACAAAGGAGGATGTGGCATTCTAAGTGCTCTATAACAGGTGATGCTTGTATTCAGATTTGTCTTTTCATTTGACAACTCGAATCAGACGATAAACTACTTATCCCAGAGTGAAAGAATGATTTTTCAGGAACATTTTGACCATTAATGTGAGTGATAATGACCATTTAGCAAAACCAATTTTACTGTGTGTAAATCCCATAGGAATGGCGAAAAACGCGGTCAGTTTACAAAACTTGCCACAGTTTGCGTATTCTTCAGTCGATTACTTTCATTTTTTGGGAGGATAAACTAGATTAACTAGAAAAAAAATGGTTCAATGCACGCATTAAGATCAAATGGCCGTTTCAAATCATGCACAATGTTTTTTGATTCACCCAATATATCAGGTTTGACACTGGATTGGAGTAGTCAGATATTGGGGTAAACAGGGAATCTGTATTTAGATCTACGACATAAGGTGCCTATATCGCCGGCGGCGCGTATCTGTTTATACGCAAGCATTTCTTTTCACCAAAACGTAATGCCAGCCTATCATCAGCATTCCTGAATTCCATGACTATCTTCTCCACTCCAAAACGCGCCGTGTGAGCTAATTCTTGTATGTTGAAAGTGCGTGTTATATGACCATTGCCGTCCCTGCCAACGCTCACATTGTATTCCACTTTCCTTAGAGACTCTGCGTGTTTGTGTTTATTGGTCAAATCGTGTACGGCACATAACCAATCATGAGAACCGTCTGGGTTTGCAGCAGGTTGAATCTGATGAACACAACAATAAATCAAAACAAAGGTTTGACAAAAATGGTTAATAAAATAGAAGCCATTATTTCAGTTTATTTGATCTTGCCATGTCTGTTCTAAACTGATAAACGCCTCGTTTTAGCGATGTCTGTAAACACTGGTAAAGCCATTTTACAAATCGTGTTATCTTAATGATAAAAATAGATTTCTCATAATTTAGAATAGCAACTTGGCATTTACAGTTGACGCCTCAAGATTTGTTGTTAAGACTTAGAGTGTATGAATGGCATGGTATTAAAGGAGGTATGCAGCAAGCACAAACAAGCACGACATTGTGCATTATATGTTAGAAAAATAACCATCGAGCCCAAATGGCGTAGTTATAATAGGACCAAACATCATACTTATCACAAAAACGAATACAAACTGCCATCTCTCAATATGCAATTTTAAAATTCGCGGCGATCGAAAGTCCCAGTGTCGATGAAGTCATAGTTAAACAATGTATTTACGCAAATTGATCACAAATAACCATGACGTCATCGACACCGGGACTTTCAATCGCCGCGAATTTTAATTGCATGCTGAAAGATGCCAGTTTTTATTCGATTTTTATATAAGTATGATGTTTTGTTTTATAAACCTACGCGATTTGGGCTCGATAATTATTTTTCTAACATATAATGCACAATGTTTTGCTTGCGGGACACCTCCTTTAAACATTTATTGCAATGATAAAACAAAATATCTCCAATGGGTTTATGGTACCGATATGATGTGTTCTATTCTATAAACATGATAAGATCAATGTACAGTATGTTCTAATAGTATGATTTATGAGGAAAGTACTTTTCTTTCATAAGATTTTTAGTTTTTTAAAACTAAAAACTAATTTAAAAATTAGTGTTTATATATAATATGAGTCTCGGGTTATTCAAGGCAAACATCTGCGGCTTCGCAAAACATTGATTAAGAGTATTTGCTTTGAAATAGCTGGCGCATTCAAACATTTATCATGTTTAGCAAAGAAAGATGTCTAACATTTATCAAATATGTTATAGCTTACGCTTGTTAGGTATTCCAATAGGGCAGGAAATCGTCGAGAGAACTCCGGCATCGTCCAATGTTTTTGATCTGCTCTTTCCAGTCGGATCTCGAGCACTTTCTGCACTGCTTTCTTCAATGGGGTTACTATTGTTTGTCCACCCTTCGTCATCTTTTTTTCTTTGATATCGGGAGTTGCCTTGACAATACGAAATTCCTGCGCTACTTTTTTGTCACCTTTGGGTGCGTACCATCGCCTTTGAAATGACGCGACCGCATAAGCGAGAGCAAATCTAGCGTTACATATTACTTCTGCACAATGTTCGATGAGGTCAGCTTCGCCTGATTTTGCTTCCCTAGATTCCAGCATCTTGATATACTCAACCCGCAATTTATCCAGACTATCGCCTTTTCGTTTTAGAATAGATTGGATGCTGCTAAGAACAGCATTCTTTCTGTCTATCTCCGAATCATTCAGATCTGCCGTTTCAATGAGAGTATGTAACAACAGTCCACCTAAAAAGTTATATTGCCGATACATCAGCTTATCTCGTGATGGCGAAAGACAATTCTTAATTTGAACACAATATCGTAAAACATCTGGATCTGATGATGGACAAGTTGTGCTCTCAAACCATTTACATAGACGCTCACACGCGTCTAGACTGCCTTCTTGAACAGCTTCTGATAATAAGCGTTGACGCTCTCTTTCTGGGTCCCTTTCACACGATTGCTCGCATTGAGCAAGTCTCAAGTCGGCAAGTTTCGGGGAAGCGTGCTGTTCAATAAGAGCCTCTGCCTTGCTCAAATTCTCCTTCCGACCTTCCCTTAGATGACAGATAATCAGTCCTTCTATAATGTCAGATAGGAGGCATGGAGTTAGGTCGTCGTGAATATTGTTCTCAATTTCATCGTAAGCTTGCTCATACAATTGTAAATGCGTCTTACCAGTTGGATTGTTCTTTGATAAGACGTTTTCTTGTAATTTGTCATGGGTTACGTCCGAAAACAGTAACCTTAACCAGCCTAGACGATACAAAGCTTCAGTTCGTCGTACGTTGCTCGTGTTAGATCGACATTGGCTAGCATTTGTACTGTCATAAACACTCATAGCTTGGTAAATGTCATCATCGATTGAGTTGCTACAGTCGTATATCTTTGATTTGAATAGCTCGATGCCTTTTGACAGGTAATTCATCATGAGCTCAACATTTCCTCTTTTCTTGAGATAAAGTCCATATTTCACATACAAACAATATCTATCTCTTGTGTCGAAATTTTGTGATGTGTCTATCATGTCAATAAGTCGAATATATTCATCTCTAGCTTCGTCATGCCTGCCAAGCTGCTCGTAAACATATGCACGGTCCAAATTAAACATGCCTCCGGAATCGGCTCTGTTAATTGCCTCGTTAAGATGACTTAGAGTCATTTTCAACAACGATTGTTTGTCTCCTTGTTTCTCTCCTTCCAACAAATCCGTTTTTGCAAATCCGTATGCCATATCATATTTTTTGTATTTAGTAAGATAAACCATGGCCTTCTGATGAAAAAGCATTTCGTTTGGGTCCTTGTCAATGGGGTGCTCGGCATCGTTGAGAATTTCCAGAGCTCGCTTATATTTAAAAGTTATTCTATAGAACCTGGCTATTCGCACGGCTAGCTTAGTGTGAACGTGACCGTCTTTCTTTGCTATTAATTCCAAAGCATCATTGAACATTGGTTTTACTTCATATGATTTCTCACCTTTATTGAATTTGTTTTGGGCGAGAAAAACCATGGCACTGGTATATTTTGGGTCTTTCTCTAGGATTTTCTCGTAGATACGCGCCTCTTCTTCCGATGCCTTTTGATCACGCTCGCGGCGAGCTTTCTTTCCTAAATCATAAGCGTATGCAAATAACCAATCATTATTATGTGGGTAAACCTCCAAAACTAAGGAGTAATACCTCAGGGATTCCTCCCCTCGTTCAATTCCGAGGCAGGAGAGTGCGTATGCCCGGGTTGAATTGATGAAAGCGTTACATTCCCGAGTCTTATTGATAGCTGAAATGCATCTACCGCATTCATCTGCTCGACTATCAAGTCCCTGATTACGCTCGATATGCCAGTATAGTGTATACCAAACGATAGAGTATCCATTACGCGCATCATTTTGACAGTCAGCTGCATGAATTTTGTTCATAGCGATATCAAGACATTTTTTCGCTTCTTTAGGTTGTTTATCTTTTGGTTTCCTCCAATGGGCCACATACAGATAAGATTTAAACAGTGCAGCCTCTATTTCCATATATCCAGGATTGTCTCGCAAACACTCATCAATATTCCCAATGACCTCATCACAGTCCCTTAGAGATGTATCACCACGATATTGCACCATCCATTTGAAATGAGAGTCTTCAAATATCTGTCCCATTTTCAATAGATGGAAAGTCCGTCAGGGTTTAGCTGTGCCGAAAAAGTAATTAGTTCCTGTGTGAAAGATTATTTCAAACATGATAAACTAAAGTTATGTTCACACGAGAGGGTCAATTAGCATAATGGCATTGAGGATGGCATATTCATCTCCAAATTATCCAAATAAATTAATATTAACAAGTAACAACTTCCACGTGACAGGCGTCTGCAGACGACATTTCAACATTTAACAAAATGTTTACAAAATGTCGACATTAATTAATTTAATCACCATATTTGGAATCACAATGAGAACTGCATTTAGATAAGTACGAACACGCCTAGTTTTGGTTTAGTAGTCCATGATATAGACCTTGAAAGTGCGGAAAGGTTTCTGAAAAAAAATGTTTTGTAGTTGGTTAAACCAATAGCCAGCGTGGAAAGTGTTTAAAATAACAAATTTCGGGAAAAGTGTACTTTAAGTCCCAGATACTGGTATACCAGCATCGTTCAATACTGGAACATAAAAATTGCCAGTATCGGTCGATACTGGTACGATTTTATTGTTCCAGTATCGGGCGATACTGGTACACGTGATACAAGTAAGATTTTCCCAGTATTGAACGATACTGGTACATAATTTTGTTCCAGTATCGCCCGATACTGGTACATTTTATATGTCCCAGTATCGGCCGATACTAGACCACTGACTTTGTACCAGTGTCGTACGATACTGGGTGTTCCAGTATCGGATAATACTAAAACAGTCCAGAATCGGGGACCTAAAGTACACTTTATCCCAAATCTATTCGTAATTTTAAATTTATGATAGCTAATAGTATATGCAAACAATGAACACACAGACGTTATATCTCGTTCCGTCGCGGAGGGGTAATATTTTTACTTCTTTTTCAGTTTCAGGGTCAGGTTTGTTTGCTTTTATTCACCAATTGTGTAAGTTTTGGTAATTAAAGAAATTGGTGAGCTGACTAAATTAACATAATGTCCACAGATCGTCAAGGATCGGTGGTATATCCCACCATGGCGGCATCTGTCGTGAACCCTTTAGCTTCTACTACCGAATTAAAACAGAGAAAGATTAAATGAAAAATATAAAAAAGACAAGACCTTTAATTTTTTATGGGATACATATGATATTAGCGTTTGCATTTTATGTTCATCACATTTAGAGTCTCGAAAATCAGTTTAGGATTACACCTTACCTTTATAATATATATGGCCGGGTGGCGGGTGTAGAACTCAGCCTAGGTTATAGGGTGCCGCAAAATCGAAAAAGCCAATAGAAGCGGCGTTAGCCTGATACTGGATGACCTTTTCATACGTGCCGAATGTACGATTCTGCTGCTCTTTGTTCACTTCTTGTTTCGTCAGTGTTGAATACCTATATTATTTTATAAACAAAGAAAAAGTAGACATGAAAATGTTTACGTTTCATGTTCGTCACGATTAGAGCCTTAGAAATCAGTTTAGGATTGTACCTTACCTTCACATATACCCGTGGGTGCAGAAGCAATAAAAGCCACTAGATGCGGCATAAGCCTGATACTTGATAGCTTTTTAATACGTGCCGGATGTACTAAGTTTCTGCTGCTCGTGTTTAACAATTCGTGTACCTTTCGTCAGGTTTCAATACGTCCTTCCATGTTTCAGTGCAGTCGAGTCGTGCATTGTTTCATTGTGAGACCCCAATAGAAAATCACTGGTTATCAACTAGATTTCACTAAATGTACATATATATAATCATTATGTAGGGTTATGGATTTCCAAGGTCATGACGTACTCATAGAGTTTTGTAGAAAATTACAGAATTTACCAATACTTTGCTCGCCGTTTGCACCATCCCATGATTAGAACGATCAACCAGCTTGCGCAAAAGACTAGCGTGCCCATTTAACATATCGCAACAGGTGTGGGTTGAATTTTAGATATGAATAATACAGTGTGTGGTGCATACGTATTTGTCACCTTTCCTGGTCATACGATAAAACGCACACCTTTTTATAACACCAGGCAGGGAATTCCAACGCTGTCGTTATATTTCCTGTTTTTACACTGGAATTATGCTTGCTTACGTTGCTTATGGCGACTCAAAAGGTCGGACTTTTGTGATGGCCTTCCACACTGCTCTATCATTCATGCAATTTTCAGATTTTGTCCACTTAAGCCGGTGTCCTCTGTAAGAATCCTAATGTAGTCTTTTCTGGGTTGTCCTCTGGATCTTCTTCCATGTTTGGGTTGCCACAAGAAAACTTTGGCTGCTGCTTCGTCATTTCTCCGAAAACAGTGTCCGGGAAGATTTAAGTCTCCTCGACTGTAGCCTCACAGATATCGGCAATAGTTTCCCATACAAATCATTATTGGTGGTATGCGATTGCCATGAAATATCTAGCGCCGTTCGTAAATGTAGTAGACGAGTGTAGCAGCCATCTAAGGCCTTCTCTGTTTTGGAATTGATTGATCGTTGTAAATAGCCTCAGCTTCATGTCCCTTGGGAGCTTGCTTTTCCAGATAGTATTCAATGTATTACATGCTTTCCAAGCTTGTGCCTTTCTGATGTTGAAGTCCTTTTCACTACTGGCCATCCAAGCACCTAAGTACTTGAAACCTTGAACAATTTCGAGGTCATTTCCATCAAGAGTTGTAATATCAGAAAGGGCTCATTGTATAGCACAGCCTTGGTCATTTTAACATTCATGCCTAGTCCAACTTTGAGCGCAGCAGCTTCCACAAGGTGTAAGAGTTCTTCTGCATCTTTGAGGCTGTTTGCTAGTAGGGCAATGTCATCCGCAAAATCAAGGTGTGTTAAAACTTGCTCACCCTTTCTTGAACTCTTCCTGGATTCTAGTAAAAAGCCAAGACGCTCTTCATTGCCGTTCAAAGCTTTTCTCAAGACACATGGTGAAGCACAGTGATGAATAAGAATAGTGCCAGTGAATCTCTCTGTAGAACCCCTGTCTGGATGTTAAAACCTTGTGTAACACCATCTGGTGATGTGACATGAGCAGTAGTATTTCGGTACATTAGCCCTATGGCAGACACTAGCTTCTCTGGGACTCAAAAAGCTTGTAGAATGTCCAGTATTTTTCCTCGGTGAATGGTATCAAATGCTTTCTTGAAGTCAATGAAAACAAGAGCTGTTTTTAGAATGTTGTTCTTTATCTCCTCAATTATTCTTCTGAGAGCAAGTATCTGTGCTACTTCCTGGACGAAAATCATTTTGGTTGAAGCGTAGAACAGGGTCAAGAAATGGTCTTATCCGATTTAGCAGCAGTCTATTGAATGTTTACGCTACAATGGATGACAGACATATTCCTCTGTAGTTTTTTCCTTCTCGTAAATCACCACTCTTTGTGATTGGTATAAGGTTGAGAAGTGACCACTGGTCTGGTTTTCTGTTATTTAGTAGTGCTTTGCAGAAGTTAAGGATAATATCATCAAGGTCACATCTTTTTAGGACATCTGGTGAGATGTCATCTTCACCTGAGCTTTTACCTTCGGTGATAACCTTCTTTGCTGCTATGTACTCGTCATAATCGAATGCATCGGTTCTCATATCAAATTCCTGAATTACTGTGTTAATGACTTCATTCTGCTTAGTAATAACTGGGGATTGCCAAGTAGTTGCTGGACGTGTGCATACTGTCCAGGTATCCAGTCTTTCAGCCTGTGTTTCTCCTTTAATCTGGCCTTTCTTAGCAGTCAACCTCATTGATGAGATGCTGCTTTGTGCTGACAGTTGATATGGGCATTCTCAACCTGCTTGATCTTTCTTTTGAGAATTTCCCCATTAGGTTTATCATATGTATCACTCAGAAGATTTCTCTTTGCTATAAGATTGGTTCTTGATGTACTTGAACCTTCTAGGTTGTCTATGAGCTGAGCATTTTGTACATTTTGTACTGGAATTATACAAAGGGTATATTTTGATATTATGTATCAAAGAACATCAGCTAGAAAGTAAGACATGGCAATCCAAATTCGACTTTGACTTTGCATTCAAGACAAAATAAAGTACAAGCCTACGAAACATTTACTGATCAACTAAAATTATTAATGTTAAATGCTATCCATCCCCCACCTTCTCAAAAAAAGTTAATAGAAAGTATCGGCATTCACAATTTGCATACCTGTGGTATATCCCAACCTGGCGGCATTTAGCTTCTACTACAGAATAATAAAAAAGAGAGGAAGATTGAATAAATTAAAAAAACACGAGACCTTTAATTTAGTTAACATCACAGAACAAGGGGAAGTTTTGAAAAAAATATCTGAATATACATGGTGTCCTTAAAAAAGGGAGCACGTGTTTCACATCATTGCCCTTATTTATTACTCATTTATTATTGGCTATAAGGCCATGTGTTTTGAACTCACCACCCAAAAAGGGTGGTGGCGTTGCATTTTTGGTGACGAATCATCCATCTCTCTCTATTAACTCAACAACTAAATGTGGTAGAGCTATGGTTGAGGTGTCATGTGAAAGCCTATTTATTTAGCTACATTGTGTGAATAAATCAGGTATTTCCATAAAGATATGATTGATTTTGTTGTGAAAGTCAGGGGTGGTGGCGGTGGCGGCGGTGGCGGTGGCGTTGTGTACAATCTCTATGGGGAATATAGAAAATGTTCCCAATTCTACGTTCAAAGTGCAATAACTTCTCATCTCTGTATGGTACAAACATGATTTTGCTCTCATTTTATAGATTGTTTTATATTCTATAAGTTTCTGTTTCAACAAACGTGTCAACTATTACGTAACAATTGTAATCACGAATTGATTGCATTGTCCTTGGCTTTTCCCCTATTCACTACACAGGAAAAAATATGAACTTGCCCTAATTCAGCGGTTTTACATACATGACTATAACAAAAGAAATATTTAACCGATGATAGCAAAATTATACATTTTTGGAAAGCTCTCAAATAGGAGAATTCAAAAATGCCGTTTAAATCAGGAAAGGGTGTATACCCAAAGAAATATACTTGTAAACTCTAATAAATATGAAATTTAAACGTTTGTGCTCATTTACTTCTCGATATAGTGTATTTCAACATGTTTACCATTGACAACTATTATGTTATGATGGGTAATTGCATGAGGAACTTAAATATGCACAGTAAAATTATGATTGGGATTGGTATAAAAATATTATTGAGCTTAAATCAAAATTTTAAAAAAATCGATATTTTTTTAACATTCCTAATCACAACATGTTACCATTAGGTCTTATCTAAATTCCAATAGCATATTTGGATTTCTTGTGAGATTACCGTTCAGAAAATATATACTTTGTTATGGGTAGAACAAATAGTTATTGCGATATGCTAATTCGAATCTCAGATGGTGTAAAATGTAAAAATCTGGACATGCAACGGTAAGGGTGGGGAGTTCAAAACACACGGCCATAAATCTTTATATAATCCTAACGATAATTTAGTTGGCTTTCGAATGCCGTTAGTGTGATTGTAATTGCTCTTTCTAATCCAACAATATGCTTTATCAATCACAGGCACTTATAAACGGGTTGTGCCACTATTTAGTAGTCCGTCGAGAAGTCCCCTCGCCCAGTGTTCGGCTCGGGCCTGTCGGTTCTCGTGTGGGGGCGCTCTATAGCTCATTGGGCGAGGGGACTTCTCGACGGACTACTATTTAGGGGAAATTTCTTGAGCACTTTAATTTTTAGACTGTCATGTATCTGTTATCAAAGTTAACATACCACACATATAATGAAAGACGGATTTGTTGTCCTGGTACCACAGTATTTATACTGTTTCACTCCATGAAGTGGTAGTTTATTCTAAGATATTATGCATTAGGGTATGAATTGTTATCAGAAACAAATAAATCGGTTTACTCCTATTCGGTACACAACATCCAATATTTTTGACATTCTTCATAGCATTTATTGTCAATGAGTGATGTGAATGAAGTATTTTATTGCGTGTCTATGAGATTAGATCCTCATCCTCCTCCCCATAGCACTTCTGTTTACTCCTAATCGGTACACAACAGCCCGATCTCTCTGACATTCCACCTAGCACGTGTTGATTATCAATAAGTGAAGTGAATGAAGTATTTCATAGCGTGTCTATGATATTGGATCCTCATCCTCCTCATCCTCCTCCTCCTCCTCAACCTGCACCCGTTGATCAATTATTTGCTCCCAATTAAAACTGAAATAATTAAGACATTATTTTTTGGATGGTATGGAAAGAACACTTATTGTACTTTGTAATGACGCCAAATTGGTTATTTTATGACAAGAAATATAGAAACGGTGATATCATAAACACCATTAACAGTGTAAAAATGTCACACCTCCTCAAAATACGGGGTTCCAATTCGTGGCACACGACCCTTTATGTACTAGGCCTACTTGGCCGGGAGCTCAGAAGATTCAATCAGCTGAGAAGGTACAGAAGGTTTGATGGTCTGAGAAGTTCAGTTATGGGCCGAAATTCAATAATTTGTGTTGCTGCCGCGTCGCATCCTGTACGGGGGCGTCACGATATAGGGGGCCGGCAAATGTGTTTAATCATTCGAAGAGGTACATGGACAAAACTTGTTGGATATGATTCCTTAGAGGGTACTTGTAACAACGGTAGCAATGACAGCAACTTTTGCCTGTACGGGACCCCAGACAGTAGCCCCAAAGGGCCACCAAATATGGTTTTAATCAGCCGAAGAGGTACATGGATGAAACTTTTTGCATTGGAACTATTACACATTGGAGTAAACAAAAATACCAATGACAGCAACTCTTGCCTGTACAGGGCCCCAGACAGTAGGCCTAAAGGGCCCAACGGAATGTATTCAGCCGAAGAAGTACATGGTTGAATCTTTTTCATTTTGAACTATTGCATGATAGGATATACCAAAATACCAATGACAACAACTTTTGCCTGTACGGGGTCCCATACAATAGCCCCAAAGGGCCCCAAATATGGTTTTAATCAGCCGAAGAGGTACATGGATGGATCTTTTTTAATTTTTAATTATTACATGATATGATATACAGACATACTAACGACAGCAACTTTTCGCCTGTACGGAGCCCCAAACAGTAGCCCCCAAAGGGCCTAAAGAACACCGACCTCGGCGATTTTTTTTTGTGCATGCACTTCTAAAGACACACTACATTAAAGATTAAAGCCTTTGTTATGAACAATCTCGTGAACGTAAAATGTGTATACCTTCAAAAAGGTTACAATTTGATTAAAACTAGCAGTTCGAATAACGAAGACGCCATTTTCCTGCTCCGTAGAAAAATGACCGTCTGACCTGTTCGTGTCACGCGCTCAGTGATCGGTCAATCTCAAGGTCACTCGAAGTTTCAGATTAAAAACAATCCGTTGTATTATGCACCCCCACGCCCCCCTCCCCCCTCCCCCCTCCTACTCAAAGATTAATTGCGCATATGGGCATATCGAGATGTTATCAAAATTCGGCTAAATGTTGTGAAATTGACGTTCGATGTATATATAGATACTTGTCTGATTTGTTTGAGTTTGATGCTCCGAATTTGTTGTTTTATTCTTGTTAAGATAGCAATGTTTTCACTGGAAATGTCCGCATGTCTTGGTTGTGAGAATATTTAATTTTAATAAATAAATTCATACTGAATGCTTTAATGTTAGCTAATTTAAAATAAATAAACGATATTTTAGATATACATGAAACGATCACATTTCTACCCCGCAATTTGATATCTCATTCAAACTAATCGAGTCGATACTTTTAAAGTTATGATGATATAGGTAACCATTCCAACCGACAGGAAAGTTGCAGTGAAACTATTTTCTATGGTATACCATTGCCTAGTGTGTGCTCAGTAGTGACAATTTGTGTAATAACAGCTGTAATAAATCACACTCACCTTTCATCCATACATAATAGCACACAGTGTTCATCAATGATATTCTATAATAAATCCCGTTAAATATGGTTACTAAAATCATCATCACTTCACAAGCATCCCCTCAATGTTAATGAACGAGGTGTCATATTGTGTATTTAAAAGATCAGACTTAAAGTCAGATCTTTTAGTAAATGTCTAATTGTTTATACTGATTGCTGATTCTAAATTAGCTTACATAAATCCCCTGGTCAGGAACTTTTTGTGTTGGTGTATTGCGCAATACCAAGTGGTTTGATGTGCCCATGAAGGTGCACTTTTAGTCTGACTAAATCATGATATTGGTCCCAACTGATGTTTATATATGCAGTGCGCCACCATTATTTCCTCAGCCATAATGTGTCAGCTGAATCTTATCTAAGCACCGCCTTCAGTTATCCAAGTATCTGATAAAGAATAATACAATATTATAATAATCGTTGGCTTTGATATGTTGATGTCATAGTTGATTCGGATATCGTCCTTGTTAAAGGTCTGTTTTATTATAACTTAGCGGCCGCGAAATATAGAACGCAACGTGTTTTAAAGGTAAGTATTTACGTAGGAGCCCGTGGTAGGAGCTAGTGGTAGTGGTGAAATCAATTAAATGAGGTTATTAAAGGATTTAGAGTAGATTTCCTCAAATCAAGTCATTAACTCACGATGTACGTATCAGATACCGTCGTGATAAAAATCCATAACTAATGAATGCATGACTCAGGTGTCTATTGGCAAACAGAGTGACCCGCGCGGTGTAACACTTAACATACATGTAATACCAAGAAAAAGGGTGCAAACACCGTATGCATGGTATGGGTTTTATTCTAACGTTGAAAGGGAAAGGGAACGGTAATGTCGTCAAGCTATCGAAACCGTATTTTATTTCTTCGTCAGGACTGAGTCGTTTCATACTACATGTTATCCACCACTTTGAAATTTCAAGAAGTTCAAAAATGTTGTCATTGTACAACGACCGCATTTCTGTGCAGGAGATTATTTATATTCAATCATAACAATGAACTAATATTATTGTGCTGGTGTCTTTTCAGATACCGTGATTCAGCGAAATTTACAAGACACGGAGAGGAGACATCATGTCAAATCCATCAGGTAAGGCCAGTAGGCCACATCTATCCCTTACATCTACGTCTAACGTCATATATGTTAGCCCTTCTCACGCGTAACTCATAAGGCCATGTGTTTTTGAACAGTGGCGCAGCCAGATGGGGGGCGACCCCCTCCCCCAATATTGACGTCGTGTCGGTTGAGATGGGCACTGTCGATTCATTTGACCAAAAGAATCATGGAATTATGATGGTCAAAAGTACACAGATAAAAAAAAATTCGCGCGTCACGCGCGCATATGTCTTCCAAAAATATGGTGAGTTTAGAATATAATACGCCTGATTATGTTAATGGTGTGTTTAGACTAAACTGCTCACAAAAAGTATCGAAACACTTAGAAATGATCCAATACATAACGGCTCGAAAGGGTATGCGTTAATCGAAGCAAATAACCAAATGCATAATTTTGTTCTGCGTATTTTGACACCTCGATCGTTGAGATACGATGTTGCGGAGCGGAGTTATTGTCATTTCAATGATCGTGGGTCCAGTTTCAAAAGTGACACTCATCCCTATTGAAAAGCACGAATCTGATTATTCTAAACAGTAATGCATACCTCTTTCTATAGGATGATTGTCACTTTTGAAACTGGACTCACGACCATTGAAATGACAATAACTCCGCTCCGCAACATCGTATCTCATCGATCGAGGTGTTAAAATATGCAGAACAAAATTATGCACATGGTTATTTGCTTCGATTAATGCATACCCTTTCAAGCCGTTATATATTGGATCATTTCTAAGTGTTTCGATACTTTTTGTGAGCAGTTTATAATACTCCTGACATCGAACATTCATTTAATATGTCAATAAAATGTGTATGTTTTATTTAGAGAACAATTTTAAAATCAATGCTCACGCGCTATTAATGTGTCAATAAGGGTACGATTCCATAGGGGAAGCGCTTTGTAGACAGATGAACTCAAAGTGCATTGAGTTGTCTAATTTTCTCGAAACCGAACGCATGTACTGACCAAATTCATAAACGACAATACTAATCAAAATTAGGATAACAACACAATAACATCCTGACCCTTGCAAAATGGGACGCCTCAATTTTTCGGCCGTATTACATTATCTTCGTTGATGGACTATTTGTAAATTTTTAAAATCCCACAATGCATTGGGGATGACATGTGATTTTTTAGCGATAAGGATATTTGCCGTGAGCACAAACGCTCGGCAAATAGGCCTATCGATTAGTGGTATCATCTTTTTATCCATATTTTTTCTGACGGTGCGGCGTAAACACACTATGAATCATGTGCCACCTCGCATCGGGATTGTGTTGTAATTTGGCGGACTGCTGCAGCTACATGTAGTACAGCTCTGTCTGTGTCTTCCCCTGGGAGGAGCCAGGGGAGGAACTGGCGCCTCCTCCTAAAATATGCAGAGAGAAAGAAAAAGAAAGAAGAAGAGGGTCGTGTGCCACTAATTGGGAACCCGTATTTTGAGGTGTGACATATTTACACCGTTAGCGATGTTTATGATATCACCGTTTCTATAATTCTCGTCATAGAATACCAATTTTGGTGTTACTCACCCAAGACGGTATACGGGGGTGTGCCGCTCTAATGGGTAGCTTTTTGGGCACAAAATCCCTAAACATGGGGTATGATTTTGTGCTGGAAATCCCTAATAATTGGGTCACTTTTTACAAATGGGTCTATTTTCGCGATTTTTTTTTCTATTTTCGCGAAAATTTGCAAAAATTAGGTCTATTTTCGCGAAAAATTGGTCTTTTATCGCGAAAATTTGCGGAAAATGTGTCTATTTTCGCGAAAATTTGCGAAAAATAGGTCTAAAATGAAGCAAAACCCCTAAAAATGGGTACCGATTTTTCCAAAATCACCCCTAAAAATGGGTATGGGTTTTGAATCTCCAGCGGCACACCCCCGAACAAACCAAATCCGAGTACCCCCCCCCCCCCCCCCGGGGTCATTACAAAGCACAATAAATGTTCTTTCCATACAATTAACAACATATTGTCTTCATTATCTCAGTTTTAATTGGGAGCAATTAATTGATCAACGGGTGATGGGGGAGGAGGATGGGGAGCCGGGGGTGGGGAGCCAGAGGATGGGGACCCGGAGGATGGTGAGCCGGAAAGGATAGGGAACCGGAGGATGGAGAGCCAGTCTCACACACAGTGTTCATTCGCATTAGACTACTTACTGACAATCAATAGTCAAGATATGTACGCGGTCAAAAGTCACAAACTGGTCCAAAAAAATATTTCACTTCTAATAATGTTGAGAAATGGACCAATTCTGATTAAACGGGACAAAACTTAAGTTTTACATACTTAATGACCCACAAACTATATATTGTTGGAAAGCTTATGATTCAAGGTTTTTCATTTTTGCAAAAAAGAATCAAATTATACAGGGTGTGTAACATTTTTACAGGGTGGAACATAAAAAATGTGATCGTCTTTGCTCCTCACAAAATATTTTTATAGTTTGTACAATTAGGGTTTAGCTGAAGATAGTCACCAAAATCAGAACAACCGCAGAAGGTGCTACCAAATTTGCTAAGAATCACCTGCCCAAAATGTACACAGGAAAAGTACAGGGTGTCTAAAATTATGATGAAATAATGCATAAAATGAAGGTTGGTATATAATATTCTATGAAATTTAGTTAGCATGGATTATTTAATTTAAAGGAAAATGGTTATCAAAATGAACTACATGAATATCTTTAAAGTACCTTTTATTTTGAATACAGGGTGGTCCAAAATATGTCTAAATAGCAAATATTTCATAAGAAACACTTCTGGCTTTTTTAGTTAAATGTTTTACTACCCAGGGTAGAAAAGGACCGAAGAGTCACACAAATGAAATAGAAAGACTGCGATTTGGCCATTGTTTAATCAATAAAATGAATAAAACTGTGTATTTTTTACATTAAAACACTCCCTGAATTGAACATCATATTCTAGTAGAGAATGTCTAGATAACAATTCAATATTAATATTCATAGTAGCAGGCACATGTTATTAACACATATGAGAAGTTTGAATACTTTCCTATGTATACTTTTAAAATGTCATCAATTTTAAAAGTTCTAGTTTTCCGCTATTTTGTGTAGAAACCTATGGGCGCCTCATCCACCGGCCCCACCCTTGACTCATTCGATGTTTAGATTGATAACTTCACTGTTGCTAAACATGTGGCTTTAATCCTTTTTTTATTCGGTAGCTGGATAAGTGGCCTTTAATATGATACCAAAAATGTTATGCTTTTTTGACAACTTCTATTTAAAATAGAGACACGTATCACGATTTTAAGGATTTTTTGAAACGGCCCCACCTTATTTGATATACCTATTAGTGACCTGTGACCACGCACGCTTTACTGCATGCACCAGAGACGATTAAAGTCCGCTTGCATACCCACTATCAATGTCTCAATCGATATGCTATTCCGTAATACTGTGTATTTGCATTGCATTGTGCGCGATACAAGTAAATCGTTATCATTGCTGAAAGATATTATCATAGCACTCGCGTAGTCAGATGTGGATTAGGGGGTGTAGTCCGTCTGTCATATCGTCAATAGTCCGTCTGTTAAGACGGTACTTTCTTAAATCAAAAGATTGAAAATGTCTTTTACAGACTTTTTTTCTCAATCTATTAGATTGATTTTAGATTGAAAACATGATAAAAACTCGTGACGACGAGTAGAATTGAGTCAATCTGGAAAAAGATTGAAACGTATTACTGCACTCTGCACGTGTGTTTGTACCGTCAATCTCGACTAAAGTGTCAATCTAGAAAAAGATTGAATTCAACAAATGCGCAGTTAGGTAGGTCATATTGGTTTCGTAAAACTTTGGATTGTATATTTATACATTTCAACCAATGATTCGATCTGCAACATAACCTATTTCATAATTAAATAGCAAGTAAGAACATTAATTCACACAAAAAAACTGTACACATGAACAACTATTTTGGAGAATGTTAATACAAATCCCAATGATATTGTTGTTCCAATTGCCAGTCATTTATTCGTGGGTACGAAAATATCAATCTGAGTGTTTGAAAATATCAATATTTTACTACAGATTGAAAACTTTTCAATCTAAATTAGATAGAACATATCAATCTAAATTAGATTGATCATATCAATCTAAATTAGATTGATCATATCAATCTAATAGATTGAACATATCAATATAATAGATTGATATTTCAATCTTTTTTTAAATTTTTCAATCCAAAAAAAGATTGAATGTCAATCTTAAAAGTTTGTTCCCCATTTATGAAAGATTGAAAAGTCAATCTTTTAGATTGAATTTTCAATCTTTGGAATTAAGAGAGTACTGTTGGTCATTTAACACGGGTCATTAGTGAACCAATTGATTGGCCCATCAGAACCTGGCTATTGTTCAAATTTGCTCTTTATATACAAAAAAAACCTTTTACATTTAAAGTGTCCAAATTGTATTTGGAACAACCATTTTGGTTGAAACGAAGTCTGTCGGTTTACTTTTATGTCCCCTATCTATGCCACTACACTGCAAAAACACCGGTGTTAAAAATAACACCGTTCGGTGTTCTGAGAGGTCCACACCAATTAGTGTTATTTTAACACTATCTTGGTGTTACATTAACACTTACAGTGTTACATTAACACTTACAGTGTTATTTTTCACACTTGCAGTTGTTAAAATGACACTACATGGTGTTGATATAACACCAAAAATTTATAACACCAAAACTCGTCAATGGCCTGTATCAATTTACATTGGCCTGTCACTAAGCAATCACATTATGTATAATTCCCTGGCTGGAAATAGCAAGCGGCCGCCTGCCCTGCCCACACTGAACACCTAAACAGGTCGCCTGACTAACTGATTAAAGCTAGTCCAGATGGTGTCAATTTTGACTAGCTTTAGCCTAGTCCAGCACTGTTGGACTAGCTTTAAGCTCCACTAGCTTGATGCTAGTCCGTCCTTAGCTGGAATAGTTTAGGCTAGTCGCTCGACTAGTTTTAAGTTAGTCCAGATGGTGTCCATTCTGACTAACGTAAGGTTAGTCAAGCTAGCTTGACTAACGTTAGGTTAGTCCGGCTTGGCTCGACTAACGTAAACCATATAAAGTGCTCAACAAAAGCAAGTCGTACACTTTGTTTAGGTCATTTAAAGTAACTTTCGATTGTGTTTTTATCAAACAGGCTAGATAGACATTTGGATGAATCTTTAGGCACATTTTGATACCAAACATAACACATAGCAACAAAGATAAACCATGATTAGCGCCATTTAAAGAAAATTAGTCACTTTTCAAAAGTCACATTTTCAAAACACTACGCGGGAGGAAAATGGGTGTGTGTGAGGTTCACTCCTTGTGTGACACTGTTATAACCAGGGTTGACCGGCGGGCAATCGATCACACAGTGCAGCCGTTTCTCTATTCCATAAAAATCCCTTTACATTCATATCCCTCACCCATGCATGACACTTTGAATTTGAATTAGCCCGCCCATTGAGGGAAATGCGCAGCGATCAACACAGGACTGATACGGCGTATGTGCTAGACTTGAAATCAAGTTCTTATTTTCTCCCCCACCACACACCTCTTTTCTACCACCATTCACTTGATACTAGTACAGCGGGCCTATGCCAATCCAATCTTGTCGCGCGCGATCTCGCTGTGACCATGCTGTGACTATCATACGCCGACATAAACCGCTGTAACCATAAGGACTTGAAACAGTCGTAATTGGTATTATGCAACACATGCACGCGCATTCTGACAGGCACACGAGGTCGTTTCATGGCAAGGGTCACTGGTAGATCTCATTATATTGTAGGAGCAAATAAAATGTCTCAAGAGATAACGTTTAATTCTGGGCAGATTTGGGACCATTTACAGTACTTATTGTTCTATTGCATGTCCATATAAATTATTTAACCTACGTTTTTAGGTATTTTGTGATACCTATATGCACAAAGAGATATAAAATGCGTGATAAATAAATGAATAGCATTCCTAACTACCCTACTCAACATAATGGAATCAGCCGTATTTATACCCATTTATAGCAATCGAGCCGTATAAGAGCCGTACAGTTGTGGAACGAATTTCCCGAAGGGGGAGCGAGTGTATAAAGTTGTGCCCCAACATTTATCATTTATGACTGAAAATGTTTAAATACGGAATAGACAGACGATTTGTGGACTTTAAAATTTAAGTATGACATCCAAACTAAAATGTGCTTAGTAATCTGCTATTGCCTACCAAGTACAAAAGATGCGAAACAGAACAACAAACAAACAGACAAATAATATGTTATTTTAGATTAGATATATAGGGCGCGTGTGGTCCAGCGGATTCACCCTCGCTCCACAATGTAAAGATTGTGGGTTCGAGCCCCGTTGGTGCCAACGTGTTGTGTCCTTGGGCAAGGCACTTTACCGCACTTGCCACGCTTCACCCAGGTGTATAATTGGGTACCGGCATTGATTCATGCTGGGAAGTAAAACAGACTCGCTGTGCGGGAGGAGTGGCGAACCCCCCACAGCCAAGTATTACATGGGGAGTCTGGCCCAAACGCTAATGAAAGAGAGATGGGCACTCCGTGCGCGAGCTTTGCTCGGCGCGAGTCTTTACTTCTTCTTTTTTAGATTAGATGGTTAAATTACGTAAGGGGTAATTTTTCGCACGCTTACCTTTTCACGCATTGCAGCTTTTCAAGCGCTTTGTATGTTTTTGCCTTTGTTATTTTGTGTAGCTTCATCACAACATGATCACACATACTCAGACTTAATTAGAAAAATAAATATATTCATGTGTTATTATTTTCCCAGTAGTTGGTTCGATCGCGAAATAAATGTAACCACCAAATTTTCAAAATGTACATTGGCCGGTTGTCCAGTCTACCTAGACACTTCACGCTGTGAAACATACACCGTTCTAAAAACCACATGTTGTACATGCACTGGCTTGACGTAACTTGAACTCCTCTGATTGGTTCAGTGCTAAAGAGCACTGAGAATCTTTGTTTTATATTGAATTACCAATTACAACTGTTCCAAGGCGCTCCGGCAGACCCGCTTCGCGGGTCGACCGTCGTCGCTAGCAGCAGTGCTTTAGCCGCTACGCGGCTGTATGTGGTAGAGCTGTCATCGGCTGGCTGTGTGTAGAGCTATATTCCCGGCTATATCAGTTGCCGGACAGTAAAAAATGCCACCGGTCGAGCCTCGAGGTGTGTTGTGGAATGGGGTGTGGGGGTGGGGAGGTCGGGTATGGAGGGGGTAGGATGTAGGTGGGGGAGGATAGAGTCGCCTTGAACCAAGGCTACGTATGTGCTTGTTAACAATTGGTGTTTTCTTCCGCGTAGTGTATTGAAAAT
Organism: Ophiura sarsii; assembly: GCA_035610835.1. Lineage (NCBI taxonomy): Eukaryota > Metazoa > Echinodermata > Ophiuroidea > Amphilepidida > Ophiuridae > Ophiura > Ophiura sarsii. Next base: position 20,610,226 of record CM069444.1, read on the forward strand.
GTGACTTTTGAAAAGTGACTTATTTACTATAAATGGTGCTAATCATGATTTATCTGTGTTGTTAGGTGTTTTATGTTTGGTATCAAAATGTGCCGAAAAGATTCATTCAAATGTCTATTTAGCCTGTTTGGAAGGAAAAAAATTGAAAAGTTACTTTAAATGACCTAAACAAAGTGCACGTCTTACTTTAGTAGATCCCGCCTGACTCAAATTGTTCACGTTGCGTAGCAGTACTTGGTTTCGCCACGGGAGTACATACATACATTCCGCTTGGTACACCCTGTATAGTATGGTGTTTATTGGGCATAGCTTGTTTAATGCAATAATCTCATTACAGAAGGTCGATTATAAACTTACTATGACACCAAAAAAAAGGTCGATTTTTAAACTTTCTATGACACCAAATTATGATAAAGTAATAAACTTTATTTAGCAAATACGTGTTCACATAATAATTACCCTGTATTAGGTACCATTTTTCAATGTCATTTTCAAATTCATATCTTCAATGTACGAAATTGGCAAGCTAAGATGTTGTATTTTTAGTATATTTCTTCATTTTGCACCCTATTTTCTACCCACCCTTTGCAGTGACATTGATATTGACATTATGAGATTTGAAAATGTGCAGGCTTTCAGGAAATGTATACTTTCTTTTACTCCTATCTATATTTTTCATGGTTAACATGCTTAAAGCAAAACCCACGTGGTTTTTCCATTTTTCATACATATCATAAAAAGGAGTCCCTACTCAAGGCACACGACCAGAGGGAAAAGAGAGAAAGAATAGAAAACACTAACATTGATGCTTTTGATGCCCCTCCCTAAAACAAGAGATAGTTTCATGTTGGACAAAATAAAGTGTACTTTTAATTCAAATTCGAGTAATGTATGATTATGGTATCGTAAAAAATAAAAAATATAAGGAAAAAATCACTTAAAAAATCTTCGCCGCGCGGCATGATGTTATATAAGCAATGCTACACATCTTGAAAACTCATTATCTCCCGAACAATGGTTGTTCTATATTTAAACAAAAAATCTGAATTTTTGTGTTTGTCAATTATAAAAGACCTTCACAATCGATGCAAGCCAACTATAGGAAGGGGCTATATCTTGCTAGACGTCCCGTACGGAATAAACCGTGTACTACGACAACACATTTTAATTGATATGAGCATGTGCACATCAGTTACGGGACGTCTAGCAAGACATTGCCTAGGAAGGGAGGGATTTGGCGGTGTTTTGACGTATCCTGATGAACGTTGCTTAAAGGTAGATGACCCGATCACATTTCCAATTTTCAACTTGAAGTTTTCTATTCTACATGAAAGGTCATCCTTAAAAATGTCGTGTTCCAAAGTTTGAGTTGCATAGCTCTAATGGTTCTTATTTTAGACGCACAAGATGCTGTGAACTGTACCCGTTGAGTTGTACACAAACTATATCGGTGGTATACCACCATTCGCGGTAATTCGACGTTATTTCATCGATTTCTCCGTAATTATACCGATTTAGGCCATCAAATTTCAGTATGATGATGAGAAAAATACGAGCTTTCATATGATATGAAAATCTCCGTATGTTTGAAATAATTCTGTGTTACGAAAATGTGATCGGGTCATCTACCTTTAAGTTATATATAATAGGTAATGTCGACGGTGTGCGGTGGAAATCTGATGTGGCGTGTTATAGGGGGGGGGGGGTCGGAGGCGTGTTATAGGGGGGGTCGGAGGCGGGGGGGGGGGGGTCGGAGGCGAGGGGGGATGGGGGCACTGGCGGTGAACGGATGCGCATCTCTGGCCGTAGAGGAAATAATGTTTACTAGGTATCAGGTATGGGTAATAAATTGGCGGCGGACAGTACATACGCACATCAGACTTAGAGGCAATGTTAGCGGGAAAGGGGGGGGGGGGTGTAGGGTGATCGTCACCGGTGCCGGACCGATGCAAGCGTCGGCTTAGAGGCAATTTCATTTTAAGTTAGGCCTATTGTTAAGCGAGGGGAGGGTTGTGAATCAGAACTTGAATTTTAAAAGAAAATCACACGTTTTTTTGTGCAAGTTGATCATACCACAACACTGACAGAACACCCCCTACGAAAATAAATGAAAATACAAAATTTTATTTCAAAATGTCGTTTTTTCTTCAATTTATTTCACTCTAAATTGTTCTACTCTCTTAACCAAACCAACTTTTTTTTTTAAGCGTTCTGTTTTTATCAGACTGATTTCTTCGGAACGGACTTTAAAAATAAAATTAAAAAAAATTAAAAAAAAGTTTCGCGTAGACTTACACTTTTGTATTAGGCCCATATTCCACATGACGTGTCTTCATCAGTGAATTTAGATGCCCGTGCTGACCAGCAAAATCAATGTAAAATCAGAGCATTGAATTACGCGAAACATTTAACGCAATCTGCGCCCGCGACTTAACTGCGATGAGCTTGTAATAAAAAATAATGGTGAAACACCAGTAGGCCTACTCGCTATTAAATTCTGCTTGCAACTGAATATCACACCTACCCCACCCCAACATCACCCACCCCAACCCCCACCCAACCCACCCAACCCACCCACCCACCCACCCACCCCCACCCGACCACCCCCACCCCACCACCACCACCAGACCCCCACCCAACTCGACATTTAACTCAATCAACGCCCGCGACTTAACAGCGATGAGCTTGTAATAATGGTCAAATTATCAGTAGTCCTACTCGCTATTAAATTCTGCTTGCCACTGAATATCCCACCTACCCCTCCCCCAAACATCACCCAACCCAACCACTACCAAACCCCCACCCCAACCACCATCCAACCCCTACACAACCCCCACCAAACCAACCCGACGACAGTCTCTCTGTGCCAATTACAATTGCTTGCACTAGAGTTTTCGTCTTTTTTGAACTGTTTTACAATTAGAAGTAATCAAAAATGACATAGTGGAAACAAAGTTGGACTCTGTCGAGTCCAGGATCAAAATATTCACTGTTCTAACTAAAATCCTGGATCCGTGCCCCTTTTATTACCCGATCCTGCCCCTTAACCTGATCCTGACTCCAACTGCTAAACCCATCCTTAAATCAGATTATTCCACTTAGTCTGGTAACGATAACTTTATTTCATTCATAACATTTTTATTTTTTCAGAATCAAAACCGAGGTTATCGGGAGAGTTCCATCTAACCAAGCTAATGGAGTACAGAATTGCTCTGGTGGGTAGAACGGGTGAAGGAAAGAGCGCTACGGGGAATACTATATTTGGCTCTAAAGTCTTCAAGTCCGTCGCTTGTACGAGATCGGAAACGCGGGAATGCCAAAGCGCCAAGGATGCCGTGTTTGGACGCAATCTACTTGTCGTTGATACACCTGGATTCTTCGACACGGAAAGATCACACGAAGAAATCGAAAAAGAGATATTAACATTTTTAGCTTTGACATCCCCAGGTCCCCATATCATTCTCCTGGTGATGAAAATACAAAGAGGCACACAGGAACTTCAGGTAACCTACGAAAGACTCTGTAGCTTACTACGTAATAAGGGGCATCCCTATACAATTATAGTTTTCACTGGTGGGGACGATTTAGACGAAGATGACATAACCATTGAGGAGTATGTGCAAGGTGCTACACCAGGTGTAAAGAAGATGTTAGTGGAGTCTGGAAACAGATACATTGTGTTTAGAAATCGTCTGAAAGGCAAAGAACGTGAGGATCAGGTTAAAGAGTTAATCAAGAAAATCGATGCCCTAGTTGAAGTAAATGACGGGGGTGTATTAAGTTCCGAATTGTACGATAATGCGGAGGAGGCTCTCTCAGTGAAAGAAGTCGACAAAAGGGACGCTTTGTTGAAGAAAAACGAAGCAGAAAAAAGTAAGCTAAAAGAGCGTCTAAAAGAAAAGCAACAAGAGATCGTGTCCTTACATCTCGAGCGTACGAAAGCTCTGCGTGTAAAAAACCAACTGCAACACAGGGAAGAACAGATGATACAGATGGACCGTGAACATGAGCAAAAAATAGCAAAGATGGAGCAAGAACATGAAGCGAAATCCAAAACTTTAGAGGATCGATACAAGATGGAATTGGTAAATGTGCGAGATGAAACAAGACGACAGATCAACGAAGGTACGCTCAAAGTTTCCGAGAACTGGTTTAAGGCGAAACTGAAACGATTTCTGAAAATATAGACAATTCACTTTGGCACGCAAGATATCTCAATAAGATATTAACATTCAAGTCACAACATTACGTGGTTTTTTCGAGTTTATGGACCGGAAGCCGAGATTTACTGAAATTCAATCCCACAATGCAAAAGGGCATCCCATTGCAATGGTATCGTACCATTGGTTATGTGCCAACGGTAAATGCATGGGCTTTGTTGTATGCTTCGCTTATTGCATTGTGGGACTACATTTCTGTACCGGATTTAGGTGCTGAAACCCCGAAACTGCGTATTAAAACTACAATAGACAGACATTTGGTTTATGACGCTGCCAAGTGTAGAAATAAAATAAAAGACTGTATATATTTATATTTAGGAATATAATCATGCTAATAATGTACAAATTCTTTTTTTTTCTAACAGTAATGTATTTTTTTACACCTTACTCTTTTTTACACAACATGATAGTAGCAATATATATATATATATATATATATATATATATATATATATATATAACTATATTAATGATTATTATTATATAATATTAATGTAAATTTGTAACGAAATCGATTACATTAAATATGTCTTTATAGCTGTAAGAAAATTAAAAACGATATGGAAAGTGATTGAAAACACACACTTTTGCATCCGTATAATCTAGACATAAAGATATTGCTAAAAGATGTATTATGTGGCTACCATGATATTATTAATACTATTAATAATGTTGATATCATACGTGTATAATAAGTGTTGCCAAATCAACTGTTAGCAAATATCAATATGAGAAACATTCCGATTTACTAAGTTTCTTATAATTAATTAGAACTTAAAATAAGGAAAACTTCTGTAAGATTTGATTAAGGGAAGTGAAGTATGTTATATGTCATTTTTGATTATTTATGTTTATTTAGGATGTGACATGATAATTAATATATGCAATAAAACGAAAGATAAAAAAATGATCAAGATGTTATAAACAAACAAACAATATATTAAGTTACAAATAATAAACATGGGGAAAAGTATACTTAAGGGGGGTGTGGACCCTCAGCATAGCCTCCGTAAAACTGCCGTAACTTCTCCATTATTCATTTAAATCTATATAAAAGTATACCCTTTATAACCATGATCATGAAAATGACAATTTTGGAGAAAATGATTAAAAACCCATTTTTGGTTTGGAAAAGATAACTAAAAATATATTGTGTCAAATTTTGTCATAGGCCTACTAGTTTTATTAAAATCCTGATATAATTCCCTAAGAAGCTGTTTTTTGTGTTTTGAATATCTTATTTGTTATTTGAATTATAGACCAAAACGTGCCAAAAAATGTGATTTTTTTTTTTTAACCTTCAAAATCATGAAAATCACATTTAAAAAAAAAAAATCACATTGTTTGGCACTATAATTCAAAAAGTAAATAAGATATTTAAAAAAAAACTTCCTAGGGAATTTTATCAGGATCATAATAAAACTAGTACGACAAAATTTGACACAATATATTTGTAGTTATCTTTTCCAAACCTAAAATGGGTCAAACGCTTTTTTTATAATTTTATCCAAAATAGTAAATTTCATGATCATTGGTTGGATTCATTGAACCCTTCTTTTCTGCCAAAAAATGTATACTTTTATATTGATTAAATGAATAATGAAGAAGTAATGACAGTTTTACAGAGGCTACACATAGGGTCCACACCCCCCTTAAGGTCCCAGATTCTGGTCACTATCGTCCGATAATGGAACACCCAGTATCGTCCGATATTCGTTCGGTACAAAGTCAGTGTTCCAGTGTCGGGCTATACTAAAACACAATTATGTATAAGTATCGTTCATTACTGGAACGAATCTCACTGGTATCACGTGTACCTGCTTCGCCCGATACTGGAACACAAGTTGGTGTTCAGTATCGACCGATACCGGAACAGTAAAATTGTACCAGTATCGACCGATACTTGCAACCTTTATGTTCCAGTATTGAACGATATTGGTATACCAGTATCTGGGACCTTAAGTACACTATTTCTAAACATGACTCTTACCAGCGAATAGCATGTACCATCAATCACCAACAGCGTTAAAGATAAAATGATTACAAAACCATATATTTCACATGCATTTCGCATTCTTGATACAACACAAAAAACACAAATTGCACAACACAAATGATGGTGAAAGAACTATATAAACATATCCTCGTTTGTTACAGCTTAATCTTCGCACGGTGTTTTAGCATTCGATGATTAAATATTCAAACACAGGTATGGCAATTGCATATAGCATATTCAATAATCTTATTAAGAAATTCAAGCTTGATTGTAATTTTGAATATGTTGAATAACGAATAAAATCCAAAGAAAATAAAATGATGAATGATAATGCTCTTAGTGTATATTTTATTTGCGTCACATTGGGAACGCTTAAACCGTGACTAACTAAACGTGTCTCAATTAAATGCTAATTTATCTTTTAAACGACGTGTTTAACACAAATCGCATTTAAACTCTTCTTGTCTCGTTTATAGAGTGGCCGTGCGTTCACTGTATCATGACTGTATACAGGGTTTCCGAAGGGTTACAATGTAATCATATCAACCGAATTCCTCAAATACACTTGTATGTTTAAGCATAAAATATTGCTCTCCAGTAATTATGGTTTAAGACTACACAATCTGCATGTCAGCATGTACCTGGCACGGTTGAGTAATCATTGGATGAACGTTCTTGTAAGTTGCCATTCGTTAGTTGTTCGGCCATACGTTCAGCACATCTGTTTGTTTTGATCACCGGTATATCAACCTGTTAGTGTTAGCTTAACGCCTAACTTATGCCTAGAGTACTAATAGTTTCACTCGAAATTTGACAAAGTCCAGACTATACGTTCAATATTTATTGGTCAGCAGTACATACTTTGAGCATTCGTTTGGTATAAGTTGTATTCGTTAGCGGTTAGCAGAGGTGTGCTGGTTTCTTGAAAATTGTGTTCAAAAAATTGAGCGGGTGACAACATCAATATATGCTATACGTTGAGCATTCGCCGTGTGAATGTTTCGCACGTTGAGTGTAGGTTGCTTCTTCGTCAGCTGTTCGATCAAAACGAAGAGATAGGTTGGATGTATATAGCCGAACAGCTGACGAAGAAGCAACCTATGCGAAATGTTCACACAGCGAATTCTCAACGAAGTATACGTATTTCCTAGACCCAAGCGCACCTTAGCGAACCCCTAACAAACCGCGGCATAATTCTGTTATACCCTTCACACCAACATCGGTAGTATGCGTCGTTCTTAAAAATCATGCACTATGAATACCTCTGTGAAGGGTATAACAGAATTACTCCCAAACCGCTAACGAATACAACGTACGCCAAACGTGTCATAAACAAATAAAACGAACGTACACCCAATTCCAAAAATGACAGGCACATGTTAGCTCTTTTCGCAACAGTGTGAAAGGGACATACAGGCCCGTCAGATTGGGGGGGGGGGGGGGGGGGGGGGGACAGGGGGACGGTGGCGATCGAAAATCTTTTCTTTTTTTTAGGGTAAAAATTGCGTTTTACTTAGTTTCAAATTCCAATGATAGTAAATCTACTCATAAAACATTGACTACATATAATACAGTGCTTTTTGGACTGCGCAATTTTGTGTCCGTGCGAAAATTGTTGACGTGCGATTCAACAATGAAGTCAATTTTTTGACTTCACCCCCCCCCCCCCCACTTACGTGAAATTCACGAGGTGACTGACTTGGAAACAATTTGGGGCAACCTTTTACGAAAATTTTAGGTGAAAACGCACCCCCTTGGGCAAAAGTGTCTGACGGGGATGACATAACATCGTGCTGATCTATTTAATTCTAATGGGAACCGCACTTTCGTGCTCGTTACAGATAAATGCCTGAACATCTTTGCAGCAGATAACTACAGTTAAACGCATGCATAAAATGTCTACAATTCTTCTAACCCACGGAGGACATTATTGAAACCCCTACATTATAATGTCGACATCATATAAAACTCTCACGTATAGCAAAAACCATCACGTTTTAACCCCAAATAAGCTCCACAAAAAGTTCGGAAATAAACTCTCATCATCAAAATAATTTTCGGATATTTCATAATTCATATTGTGTTACATCAATGGAAAACTGATGCGTTCCTATTTCAACCGATATCACATGACTTATTTCAGTACTTAACCACGAGCTTGAGAATGCGCGGTTTCAATCCAAGTGTGGCAAATTCAACACTATTTTGTGCTCAAAAGATCGAGTCTGTCATAAAACGTTCCATGAAGTGTTACATTGACAACTACAGTTTACAATCTATTGACCTTTTGAGGACAGCATCAGGCGCGGATATAGGGATTGCGGAGAAGAAACGGGGGAAAGGGATTGCTTTTCAATAAAATATTGGTCAAAAGTACACACCAAGTCGCACCAAATGGGTTCGAAAATTGAAGAACAAAATCAAATTCTAAGGGGGGGGGGGGGGGGGGGGGGGTACATCCCCCTCAGACGACTCCTTGTTCGAGCTTTAAAACCATGTAGGCCTATACTTAAATAAAGAATATATCAGTTATGCTCAACTTCGTTCGTGCATTGATATATTTATTGGAAATGAAGAGGTGGCTTTTTTCGATAAAATGTTTGTCAAAAGTATACACCAGATCGCACCAAATGAGTTCGAAAATTGAAGAAAAAATATATACTTATCAGGGGGGCACATTGCGTTCACAGGGTGAAAGTGATGAAAATAGTTAATGTTTCCATTGTGGTGGTAGAGAAATAAAATAAATCATTTCGTCGCTACAGTGATTTTGAACCCGCGACCTGTCGAATTCTAGGTGGACGCTCTACGTCCTGCTGAGCTATCAGCTCGCGACTAATTTGCGATATCGAAGCATCCTAGAAAGCTGGACTGGTTTAGGATTTAGTGTTCCATGTTTCTCTTACTTCTCCAGCGACAAGCATGATGGAGAAATAAATAATATTAGTTATATCGAATTATACATGAATTCAAGGTTTAGTTCACTAGACGGAATATTTTCCTTGGGGAGATCGGGAAAGTAAAATTCATTTCCTCTACTAGGATTGAAACTCTGGTCCTCCTGAACTTTTTAAGCAAGCGACAAGCTTGTCGCTGGAGAAGCGGAAGGAATAGGATCAATATAATTCTTATAGCTAATTTTTTGGTTATTTACCTAAGCGGCGTTTATCATCATTAGAATCTGATTTTTAATTGACATACAGATTAAATTTCATAACGAATGTGGGCGTTGATTAAATGCAGTTAATCTTCAAGGTAACTATGTGAAGGTTCATTAAGATTATAATATGATATGATATCGAAGTCAAGAGTTTATTTTGGTCGTAAAAGGACAAACATACAGATTATGAAAAATATGATATGATAAAAATACATCCCATGTTTCATTGTGTTAAAATATACCGTTGATTATTAGTCTTCTATCAAGTACACTTTGGCCCATTGAATTTCATCACCTAACTAGCGATATATGATCAATTCAGTGACAGGGCTGCGAATCCCAGCATTTTTGAAAAGAAAATGACTTTCAACTGAAAAAATGTGTTGTTTTTTATTTTGATGATGAGTATACGATATGTCAATGTATTGTTTAAAATACATCTAAAATTCAAATATTCGGTGGGTTGTCATGGATGATGTGGATGGAAATATGTTTTCCTGTTTAATTCAAATAGCTATCAACATTTTAGTAGGTACATTATTATTGATTTTATTGATTATGTTCAATTACACACTGAATGACTATTTCAATAAAAGAGTTGTCTGAAAAATGAAAAGTGGCCAAAACTGAATTTGACATGCCCGTGTACATTTTCCAAATAACGAAAGCTCCAAAATTGATAGATTTTTTATGACACATTAAAGATTGCTGAACATGATTATCAGTATTCTGCGAACAATTATTATATTTGTATAGCCAAAAGAAATCATGTTTCACATAGGACGCTTTTTGACACACTCTGTAGTGGTACTTTGAATGAAATTTAGAAAATTCATCAACCTGAATTGTCTGAAATATAAACCGTTTGTAAAGACGAGTGGGAAAAGTCCAAGTTTTACGGGTATCAGCCATTAATATAAAGGTTCAGACACATAGAAGACAGCTCGCGACCCAACCTCTTCCCAACTAATGTACACAAGACCACCATTTCTTTTTCAAAATTGGCTGAAATCTTGTTCAAACTTGCACCATTTACTGAATCGCTTACCAGTAGGCATGGTAGGCGGCAGCATAATGACATCAACAAGATCAAGCATGTTAAATCGGCGACGCCACTTGTTCAGTCCCCAATCAATTGCCGACCTTCACACGACGGCACAAGTTGTGACATGTTGCTGCCAAGACTACTTGCCGAGTTATTGGCTATACAATCATGGCAATTCGGCGACAAATCTTCTGTATGCAGTCGCCGATTTAACATGTCAAGTTGGCTTGCATCTTCTCTCCCACTTGGAGCAGACTCATTGCCGACCACTTTCCAACTACACACAACCACTCATGATGCACGCCAACATATCGGATACCGCTTCCAAACCGCTCATGTGTCCATGCCGACCTTCCCGATTAAAAAAAACCGCCACGATTTTGTTTAGGATGCGAGAAAAAATCGTAGCGGGTTTGTCAACTTTGCCACGTGCTCCCGACCACACAAGACTGCACAGGACAATCCAACACCTTGCCGAAACTACACATGAAAAAAGAAAACTGCTCACGATTTTCGAATAATGGCCAATCGTAACCAGTCTTGAGCAGTCTGGAGGTGGTTTTCTAGCAATTAATCGGCTATGTGACTGACCCTTAAGACTGAACGATTCATATTCAAGTAGTCAGTAGCGTATAACATTGTTCCGATTTTATGGGGGAGAAGGTCAATTTAAATTTGACACGCACAATTTTATTATATTTGTTCAATTTTGTAATGTTGTTCGCTGCTAACTCAACTTTAATATAAAATCTCTATTTAAATTGTAACAATAATAACCACTAACTTGGATATTTTTATCTATTTGACTTTTCTTATAAATTATATTGACACTCTGCTAAATGGTGACATAAAGCATAAATGATTAGGTATATGAATAAAGTAATGTCGCACGTGTGTATCAATACACATGATCAACGGTCGTATTTGTTTAGAAGTACCTAGCTAGGTGTTTTAAAACTGACGGTCATTAAAATGACCGTCTTTTAAAGATCTTCCTCGGATTCTAACCCTAATGCCTGTAACCACCCCTGCTAGATAATTTGGAAACCAGGTGATCGATACACATAATGAAATCGAGCCTCTGACAGGTGAAATCCATAACCGAAATACAAAAAAGGGCATTTTACTAAGATGAATGTGTGGGTTGGGAAGAGGGGTGGTTCATGGAGGGTGTGGCGGTGAGGTGTTGGGGTTCAGCCAGTAGGGAGGTCACGCTGCATGTCATATTTTGTTATACGCAAGAAAACAATGGAATCTTAGTGACTGCAATATTTGCTAGAAATAGCTTCGGAAAATGGTCTATTTGGGCATCTCAAATACTAAGAAACGTGTTAAAAATCATGTAGAATTTTAGAGGAGGGTCAATAACATCTGCAGAACGATAAAATGAATAGTTTTAAACACGTTTAGTGACCAAATTTATGTCGTACAATGTCGGGAAATTTACGTTTTGACAATCCGTGGTCTTCAAAATTACAGGAATCCTTACTCATTCTAAACCTCACCAAATCATGAAATGAACCCTCTTCTACAAAAAAGTCCATGTACGTATTGCTCTATCTGGTTGGAGATAGCGAAGACCACGCAAACATCATAGCTTCATACAACGGAATGAAATTCGCCATAGAGATTACATGGCGAAAATCGTACCGATTTGCACTGCAGACCTCTGTGTAGGGACTGTTGACAATAGCATGACAATAGCAAGGTCGTTTGACTATTGAGTTTGTGCATGTTTGTGACGACTGACCCCGTTTAACAATCTTCATAGCTTTCATATAGGGCTTGGGTGACCTAATTATTGACTGGGTTAGTGTGTGTTAGAGGACTAAAGAGGGTCGTCGTTGTACCCACATAAACTCTTGAACGATTTCTTTACCATTTTTTTTATTTGTTCAACTAGGCCTACATGCATGATTTAAAATAACACATAATCTTTGGATTTCAAAAGCTTCGTAACTTTCAGACATTACGGAACGTTAGTCTTTTTAAACTAACTTTAAAGGGCGTGTCAGAAAAGGTGTCCAAACATGATTTAAAATTTGATCTTAAAGCAATATTATGTGATTTCTTTCAAACTGTTACCCCTATTTTTTTCTTTTTACAATTAAGTTTCACTTGCTGGAAAGACATTCCTGGACTGATACATCGAGTTTGACTCACTCTTCGAGTATTTTCTTTATACAAATCTCATAACTTCACGATGGAAATCTGCTCCTAATTATTAAATGAACATATTTTGTCGATTTTCATTATAAAAAAGCATTCCGTACTATATTGTGTTCACTTTTGTACAGTTGCTATCGTTGTAGCCTGCAACACTGTAATCGGCGTGGAATTCTATTTACGAACCAAAAAACACTCAGAAAATAAGTTAACTCCGACAGTTTATTTTACCCATTCAAACCATGCTTTTGAATCAATTAAGAAACATATTGCTCTGCAACGTACAAGATATTTTAGTTGTATGGTTATAAATGTTATTTGACACACAAAAAAGCATTTCTAGGATAAATCACAGATAGAGGGCGTTCCATTAAAAAGGTCACAGGCCTTTCATCATTGGAATCACAGATGCAATCCAAATCTTGTTCACTTAAAGTGGCCAAATGGGATTCGCACTCTTATTTCTAAATACTTGATAGTAGACTTTATAATATGGCTTACCAACGGTCTACTTTTCGAGAAAAAAAAAACATGGGATGTATTTTTAATTAATTTGTTCTCCATGGGACCCTTTTTTGACACGCCCTGTAGTGGTTGAATTTAAATATTTTCGAAGCTAACGTTCATGATGCTACGTAATACTGATAATCAGTTTTGCGTTAAGATATCATTTAAACATAATTATCGGTCATGCGATTCGCGTTATTTTTACCCGAGATGCAAGTCAAAACACTTTATGGAGACAAACATTGGACAGTTTCTCTTAATCAATATGCTTGTACAGTATCCTGGGTTGGTTTCAAAAGTTGGTCCCATTAGTCATTGGTTTTAACCCAGAAAACCGCTGCTAAAGTCATATTTGCTTTTCATAGGAACTAAGACATCTTCAATATACAGGACTAAATGGATAGATTTCAAGTATCTAAAAGAGATCATTATCTACGCTGACTACCTGATTGACTAAATGTAAAGGTTACACATAAGGACAACTCATAAAGTGACTATTATGTTAATATTGAACATCCGAGGCATCACTGAGGCTTGACTAAACAACGAACATTTAACTTAGTATGCCAGTATGCTAAAGACGTAGCGATACATTCGAGTTGATATTATACTATTTGCACGCCTGCAAAGGTTAATATTGTCTACAATCTAATCTATACATTCTATTTTCAGTATTTAAATCGGGCTGTTGTTAAATCTAATCATACAATACGGTGGGGAAAAACCGATAAACATATTCATCTTGATGGGTTTAGCTTGGCGTGCTTGGCATGTTTTAGCGTAATCCAAGCGCCGGCCTATCGCAGCAGACCGTGGAAAGGTTTTAGTGGCCTTGATTCAAAAATTGACAATTTCGGACAGTTTTCCGTGCTTTCACTGCGTGTTATACCATACTTTTTTGAGCGCAGTGCAATCGCTGGCCGGATCGCCGTATGTGTGACAGGGCCTGAAGCAAACTGTAAGATGGCGCTTATTTTATGTTAATAATAGGACCTGTTATACGTAGTATAGGTGTTACGTATCCCAAAGTTTAAATCGGCTAAGTGTTTATTTTGAACTCAATGCAAATGTTCATTTACCTAAACATTGTGCACAGGGCAAACTCTTCAGCTTAAATAAACCATTAGCATCTGTGACATCGTTTGAAGGGTAGCTACATTTGTACTCTTAACATCCCACGCGGCTAATAATTTAACCATATACAATAAAGATTTTTTCAGAAATCCCCAGAATAACTTGGCCAATACTAGGCATGTTTGTACTTATTGTAAAGCATTTTCTAATGGTTATTCCAAATCTGGTGATGAAACTCGATACTTTTGACATTCATGAAACATTTTTGCTTGGCACTTGTTTTAAAAAAAGGAACCAATTAAATTATTGAAGTATACAATTTCAATGATTTTTTATTATGAGTGGAGGAATAAATTGTGCTCTTTTGATACGTGCTCCATTGGTATTTCCATTTTGTTTGGTCTTTTTTGAGAAAATAAATAAATCTTGGTCAACTTTCTATTTGGACTCGCCCTAGTTTTTCCAATTAATGTTCAACTATACTGTATGCGCAAAGCCAAACCGATGCAAAGTACAGATCACTCGCCAAACAACATGTTGATATCAATGTCTGACCTTACCCTCGAATCAAAGTTCACATCTAATCAAATCTGGGTTCGGGTATCTTTTTTAATAGTTTGTATCTGTCATTTCCTTCTTTGAGTTCCTTCTCCAAATCAGCTCGCGTCGCAGAGTAACAAGAGAGCAGATATTAAGGTAATTGTAAGGCATACTTTTGCGGATCTAAACCTTTGTATAGGCTTAATGTATGTTGTGTAGTTAAAGCTTAGTAAAACAGTTTTGAATTGAACATGTTAAACCATATGCAGAGCTACAAATTCAGTACTCTTGTATCAGGAATAAAGTGCCTTATACTCTAGATTGCAGATAGTAATAATTGCAACACTAAGTGTTCACGAAAGTAGTCCTTTTTTCATTTGTTATATTTATTGTACACATAGGCATCTGTCTCTTTATATATACTACGTGAAACAGACAATTACAAATGCGCATATATATAATAGCCTATGTTGTTGTTTGTTTTTCTTAAAGATCGCATAGTAAAAAGCAATTATACGTCCACAACTTTCTTTAAAGACTCGGTCCTTTTCTGTAAGTAAACAACAAAATCTTACACAGATCTTTAAGAAAAACCATTACATTCATTACACAACCGCACGTGTTTTTAAACGAAGTAAGCAGCATGACTCCGAGTCATGCAGGCGCGTCGTCATTCATATTTTCGAAAAACATCGGTTTGAAATGGTCTATAGTAACATTATTCATTTATTTAACTATTTCAGTTGTCAACAATGGCTGCAACTGCTTCTGATGTTGCTCGACGTAAGACAGTGGTGTTGATTGGTCGAAAACGTGATGGGAAAAGCGCCACTGCTAATACACTGCTAGGTCGAAAATGCTTTTCAACTAAGTCGTTGGTGTCACAGACATTTATTCCGTGTTTGAAAGAGTCAACTCAAACTATTCCGAACTTTTCAGAGGTGAGCGTCATCGATACGCCTGGGTTGTTTGATACAGAGGTTTCTCAAGAGACAGTGGCAAGAGAATTGTCCCGCATCTTTGAATTGGCTCCAGATGGCGTCGACGCTTTCTTGATTGTGCTTCGCATTGGTCGATACACGCTAGAACTTCAAAACACAATTAAATATGTGAAAGAACTGTTCGGTTCCGATGCAATAAAATATGTCGTTGCAGTGTTCGCAAGAGCAGATGATCTTGAGGACGATGGTATGTCCTTCGTGGATTACATATCGCAGATGCCCAAAGATATTGCAGGAGTCTTACCCGGGCCCAAAATCGCTTTTAATAACAGGTCCGCCAGTGATGAACAAAAACAACAGCAAGCCTTTCAGCTTCTTTCTCTAGTCGCTAAGATGCCAAACAAGGTTAGATATACTGCCGGCAAAGTTCCCACCAAAAGTCCAATGTATCGATGGATGCCAACGGGAGAGATCCAGAAAGAGCCTTCAGATACAAAGGTTGAGCCACAAAAAAGTACCAGCGAGCAAGGCGGTGACAAGAGCCCACAAGGACAGTCTACTGATCCGCTACAAGGTAAGGAACTATGCAAATATAGATTCATTGACTAAGACCTAGCCGTTTAATAAAACTCTACTTGGCGGCAAGATCATTGCGTTCCCCCAATAGTGGATAAATGCTGTAAACCTAAAACATTTATATTGAAGGATGAATCATACCATAATTCTACATATACCTAAACACAAAAGATATGACACACATTTGATATGTGATTAATACACGGTACATAATGTTATGAGGATGAACGTTATTATTTCATTTGACACCAAGTAAGATCAATATTGCATAAGCCAGCTTCAAGAAGCATAAAATCAACGTCATGACTCCATCAACGGTATGACGATCAACTGATGAACGTTATCAAATAATATATGGTACATTATGTACTGACATCGAGGGTACTAGAGATCCTTCATGGAGGGAGGGCTTAATTTATTTTAGAAGTGTTTCTTTTTCACATATAATACCTAATGTACGTACTACCTACCACCTAAAATTATAGAGCTTAATTGGCAGTATTCCATGTTAAATTCATGGATTTGAGTTTCGATGAGATCACATCGAAACTACCGTGACCAAAATTCATCTACTTATTTGTTCATGTTTATTCTAAATAACCTTGAAGACCACCCATGGCCTGTTGCGTGATCCATAGTCATGACCTCCCTGATTCAAATCGCGTCGATCTTTAACCAAAATACAAATAAAATGAAGCGAAAAGCACTAATATACCTTCGGAATGGCTGAGAAAGTGTCTTTGTTTTTCATTTTTACTGATTTATTTTTGAAGAAATCTTACATGACAGGGTTTCAATGTATATCATTTATCTAAACAAGGTAAACATGTTGAATTTAATTTTTGAGAAATCTCTCTGTGCCCCTTTAAGGCACAAATGTATTATGGCTGCCAGATGTTATATATGGTATGTTACTCAGAGCAGCTATTGTAAATATGATTTTTTTGTTCAAATAGCTAGTGATCAAAACAATCACTATCTGTACCATACCTGTACCATATTTACCCCCCCCCCCCCCCCCCCATGCTATGGTACACCATTTACGAATCTTACATGCCTAATTAATTGATATCACTGCAATACTGGTTTATTTGCAGAGGTAATTGCACAGTTGAAGATAGCAGTCGTTGGGCATGACAGCGATGATTTTGTCAGCAAACTTCTCAAGACCATTTCCGACTCTCAGTCTGAGGAAAAAACAACGGAGGTCAAACATCATGCAGACGACCCATGTGTCAGCCACCAGGGAATGATCAAAGGTCGCTCTGTTCTCTTCGTTGATGCAGGAACATTGGACGCGAAGGAGAGTAAGAGCGTTGATCCAGGAACTCTGGACGCGAAGGAGAGTAAGGAGAGTTCCAGCCGAGTCGTCGAGTCGGTATTCAAGATGGTTTCCGGCGGACTCCATTGGTTCTTTCTCGTTATTCGCGTAGGCACCGATGCAAAAAATCAGCTGCACTTAATAAACACCTTCAAGCGCGTATTTGGTGATGGTGCTATGAAGTACACCGTGGTTGTGTTTAGTAATGCCAGTCATACCGGGACAGATTTTCCCATCTATATTGCCAATCTTCCTAAGGAGGTGCGGATATTGATTCGGCGTCCAGTTGATAAAAAATTGCTTTTGCCATTTAATAATCAAGATTCTGCGGAAGCTTTCAATGAGGGCGTGACGAAATTATTCCAAGATGTCTATGAGAAAGCAGAGCAAAGGGAAACCAGTGAATGTTGTTACAAACGCGAAATGGCGCCCTCTGTGGAGACATCTGAGCAAGAAACCACGAATGCCTCGCCCACAAGAGAACGCCTACATAGGATTAGTAATTTTGTTACTACGCGTATTCAAAATGTTCTTAAAAATTGAAACAGACCAGAGAAGAAATTGTACTTCTCAGATATACACCACATGATCCTACACTGAAAACTTAAACTAGTCAGACACAGGATGGACTAACTTTAAGCTAGTCGAGCAGATTAGTCAAGCCTGCTGGACTAGCTTAAACCAAGGAGTTGCTTAAACTAGTCAAGTAGGTTAGTCTGCTGGATAGGTTATGGCCGACTTAACTAGCTTAAGGTTAGTCTGGCTCAGCCTGACTAGCTTGATTTGTTCTGCTGGACTAGTCTGTGGCTGGACTAGCTTATGTTAGTCAAGCTGGCTGGACGAACTTTAGGTTAGTCAAGGCACTGAGATGAGGCGGCATGCAGATAAGACGTAAGTCATCGCCGGTCCAGTTTTGCTAGCCAATATAGACGTAATTTGCCGTAGTTATTTCATTGTGTGGCCATATTGTGTACATCATAGTGTTTGCAAACATCTGTAAACTATTTTATGCTACATTTTGTTTGGAATGACGACTCGGAGTAGGAAAAAACTAACTTTAAAGAACGACGGTAGCGCGGGCATTTCGAACGCTAACGGATCAGCCCTAGCTGACCAGTCCACTACAGCTAACACGTAGCCAGCAGCTCCGCCAACAACATGGTCAATACGAGTGCTATTGAACAGACAGCAGAGCAATCACCCGTGGAGAAACCATGTACTGCTACGCAACGTGGACAATTTGAGTCAGGCGGGATCTACTATATGGTTTGAGCTGGACTTACATTACGTTCGTCGAGCAAAGCCGGACTAACTTTAAGTTAGTCAAGCTAGTTTGACTAACCTTACATTAGTCAAGATGGACACCATCTGGACTAACTTAAAGCTAGTCGAGCGACTAGCCTAAACTAGTCCAGCGACTGGCCTAAACTAGTCCAGCGACTGGCCTAAACTAGTCCAGCTTAGGACGGACTAACATCAAGCTAGTCGAGCGACTAATGTAAGGCTAGTCCAGCAATGCTGGACTAGGCTAAAGCTAGTCAATATGAGCACGGTCTGGACTAGTTTTAAGTTAGTCAGGCTGACCCATTTAGGTTTTCAGTGTACCAGAAGTATATTATCAATAAATATTGATAACTGTACTAAATTGTATTCAGTGGCATTCAGAGCAGAGTTTACAAAGCAATCTTTAATATTAACATATTTAGGGAGAGTAAATATCACAAGGCTACTTGATATTAATAGAAAATGTTTGGCATCAACCAGAAAACAACCATACAAAGGTTGTGTGTTGCTTTTAGTGTTCAATGATAACTTTATCAGCTTACTCAAAAATCCTTCCAAGCAGCCTTCATTACAGGGCCCTATTCATTACTACTGGTATACCTATATTGAGTTGGATTAGTTCAGCCATGCACGGCAAAGCAGCCTAAGTGCTTGTGTTGAAAGGCTTCCAGCCTTGTATAGAACATTGATACTAAAGTGCTCAACAAAAGAAAGTCATAGACTTTGTTCATGTTCTACAGAGTGTCTTCCAATAATTTCTTGTCCAAACAGGCTAGATAGACATTTAGATTTGTTCGGAACAATTTGAAACCACACATTCCACAAAACAACATTGAACAACAATCCGTGTGAAGGTGTGACATTGTTTACGCACAATAGTGGCGAGAAAATGTTGTGCGTGGCACCTGAATGGCCAGAAATAAGGGAGTGTCCATAAATACTTTTCAATTCAATTCAATTCAATTCAATTCAATTCAATTCAATTCAATTCAATTCAATTCAATTCAATTCAATTCAATTCAATTCAATTCAATTCAATTCAATTTATTATAAAATAACATCGTGGCCAAATTGCGCATTTTGTACAATATAAAAAAATATATATTATCATCAAAAATACATATAAATACATGATAACACAGCGATAACATATAAAATACATAATTATGATTGCAAATCCCAACACAAAAATTATTTAAGAATCCAAACATACACATTTACAAGCAAATGAAACAAACATCCTCACACCACAAGTGTACACTCACCCCTCCACACATAAAACCCCCTATACCACACAATTCGACAACACATGTATCCACTAAGCATGCACTCATACACAAACTCACAAGCCCACCTACCAAACAACATTGCACATGAAAAGTACTATTACTACCCCCCCCCCCCCCCCCCCATAATAAACTAAAATTGCACATTATCAAATAATCACAACATGTAAATTATAACAGTACATCAAATCTCAATACATGTATACTGGGCAGTAAAAATGAATTGTACAAAAGATTGACAACCAAAAAAAAAAGAAAAACGCACACATAAACCCCCTTCACACAATTTGACAACACATGTATCCATTAAGCATGCACTCATACACAAACTCACAAACCCACCTTCCAAACAACATTGCACATGAAAAGTACTATTAGCCCCCCCCCCCCCCCCCCCCCTCCCAATATGATATTGACCTACTATTGCACATAATCAAATAATCACAACATGTATAATGTAAACAGTTTTTGAGCCTCGGACATTTTTTTCTCTTGATTCGAACCCCCCCCCCCCCCCCCCCCCAACACCGTTAATTTTTCTCTTGATTCCCCTTTTATGGTGATGTTTTACTTAATCCCCCTGTATGTCTAATTTACCGAGCATTATTATATTCGACCGCGCATAAATCTTTAAATTGTAAAAATGTGAGGTATTTTGTGCGCGTGGAGCTGAACAAAATTGGACCCTTTTTGTGTGTGCGTTAAGCGCCAATTTTTGGTTAATTTTATTGACCCCTATTAAGGACCATTTATTTTTGATCACCCTTTTAGGGGACATTTTTTTCCTTTCTCCTGATCCCCCCTCCATTTTTCCTACCCCTCCCCCCTCCACAAAGGTATTATTTCATGAACACTCCCTAAAGTGAACGAGCGGGTTATTTGATTGTGAACAGGTAACATGTGTTTGTTTTTCTCCCCGCGTAATTTGTTGAAAATGGGAATTTTGAAACGTCACGGATTTTTAATAATGGCTTGTGGCATTTGTGGTATTAAATTGTTCCGAAAAGATTCGTCTAAATGTCTATCTAGCCTGCTTGGTCAAGAAATAATCGAAAATTACTCTATGGGACATAAATAAAGTGTTTGACTTTTGTTGAGCAATTTATATCATACTCGCTGCTTTCTAAATATTAAATAACCTAAAGCAGCTATTACCACAGAGCAACAGAGCATACATTACCAAAAGTGCATGTTATTGAAACTTATACGCTCTAATTCAAAAAGTGCCATTATGTACAATACACTTGGAAGGACATGCAGTGTATATTAAAGTTGTCATTTTGTCTGTGAATTGAAAGTGTTATCCTGTGCATACATTTTATGTTGAAATAATAGTTACAGTATTATTTTAATATGTTGAGATTTAACTTGAAAGTTACAAATGTCTTGAAAGTGTAAGTTGAGACTTACTTATATGCACACATAATGTACATGTATTTAGAGGCATGTACTGGTCACATTAATGTGTGAGCATAGAAGCCATGTGCTTTGGACTATAAACAACCATCAGGTGACCCAGGTCATTGTGATAATTGATGCAATTAACTTTTAGACCATCTGTGCTGTGGCTAAACATGTTGCCATGCCAATACATTTTTGTTTGTTTTTGATTTTAATATTTTTTTTGTTTTAAAACACATTTTGTGCTACTTTCATACTTGTAGATTTAAACATATTCTACAAAAGTCTTAACTATAACTTGTTAGACCTAACTGTGTCAAAACAGTAGACTCTCAAATTATGTTACACTTTTATTATTATGATATACAGGGTGGTTCAATAAAACCTTGACAGTCTTTTGAAGCCATTTTTTTAAAATCCTGTAGATTTAAAAAAAAATCTTTTTCAATATTCATCAACTACATGATCTTGACCATCTATGCCGAAAATATCGTTACAAATAACCTTACGGTTGCAAAATAACAGCTATTTGAACAAAGTCTGTCCCATTTCACTCTGTCCACGGGTAATGATTTCGCGACGTTACTTTGAATACTGAATGATGAATTGCATGCAAGTAATCTAAGATTTGAAGTTCCCGCCAGGTGAAACCAGTGTAATTGTTAACATCTTAACTATCTATTCAGGTGTGAAATCAATACGTAATAATAATACCACGAGTGACCCTAATTAGAATGATTGATTTTCATAGATTGGAGGTGTAATTGTCTATGCTCTATGCCTTAACAGTGATGATGCCATTTAATGTTATCTTGCTGGGCATTTCCCGTAGACTTACTCGTGGGCAAAGATATTTGGAGAGATTCTCTTCAAATAGCTATCATTTTGCCGCCATAGCATTATTAACATTGACATATTCAGCATAGACGGCCAAGATGATATTTTTGAGGAATATGTAAAAAAAACCACTTAAATCCCACAATTTTTAAAAATATGACTTTGAAAAACTGTCAACGTTTTATTAAACCGCACTGGTTGTAACGTAGCGAAATCAGTACCCGTGGACAGAGTGAAATGGGACAGACTTCGTTCAAATAGCTGTTATTTTGCAACCGTAAGGTTATTTGTAATGATATTTTCAGCATAGATGGTCAAGATCATATAGTTGATGAATATTGATTTTTTTAAATTTTAAATCTACAGAATTTAAAAAAAAATGGCTTCAAAAAACTGTCAAGGTTTTATTGAACCACCCTGTATGTTATATGTTACATTACCTAGTCAGTTCTATCATATTATAGAATACAGCTTGGTGATTCAATGTCATAGAGAAGAAGAAAAAATAGTTTTACCTTATTTGTATATAATTTTGCATATTTTAAAGAAATACATTAAAAATTTGCTTTTTGTAATTTCCAGCAAAAACTATATATGCCATTAATACCAAATTCACATGAAGTTCCAATCATTGTCAACAATTCTGTCTGAGAAAAAGTCAACAATTATTTTTACTTTTAAAAAACCCCAAATCTGTCTTAATTAAGTTTAATTAATGACCAAACTCGTGGAAATTATTAAGTATTACTATGTATCCAAACCATACTTGTAAAGGTATCAAATTAAAGGTTAAGATGTGTTCAAAACAATGGTATGAACATATAATTCAATATCCCTTTAGTATTTAAAATATTTTCCTCCAAACATTTGGTATATTTTCAAAGAACACAAACGGTATTTTTTTAAACATTTTTCTCATGAATTAAACATGCAATAAACACTATAATCACAGATAAAGATGTTTATGGTTAGCCACACAAATCTGTCAAGTCATTCGTTAACATGTTTGCTGTGTAAATAATTTATGCGCATAATTAATCAATTAATTAGGCGTTAAATGGAATAATTTTGAACACCCTTTTTGTATGCCCAATTAAGTAATTTAAGGTTTCAAATTAATCCTTAAATTATGCTTAATAAAATGTTCAAGCCACATTTCTCAATTTCATTTGTCTTTTTCTGTAATATTAATCAAAACCTTAGATACATTAATTGTGCAACTTTTTTTACAATAGCAATGTATTTCATACAGCTGTACAACTGTGTACAGACTTGACAAAAGTCTATTAATATTTGTCCAGTCATGCAAGCAAGCAATAGAAGCAATCTTCAAGGACATGCTCACGCTAAGGGACCAATGTATTGAAATCCGCTACAAGAAATGCAATTCAGCAGTGTGCAGTGTGCAATGTGCAGTGAAGGATTTTAAGCATAATGGTGTATTTTACTTTAGGTGACCGTGTGCTGACATGCAAGCCTGTATATATTGGATTCACACCACTAAATAAATAATGGAACCGTTCACGAAAGGCCTGTTGAATTGGTTGGGATGACACTCCTCTAAGTGAAATATATAAAAATGCTTCAAAAGTAGTGTTGTTGGCCAAACTTTTGATCGGATGACTATTAAATAAAGATTATCAAACAATATCAGTGCACATTTTCTTCTTTGACCATTTTTTTAATGATTTTATAGTCATTTTAGAGACTTCAAATAATTGATTAGAATTGGTTAGACCTAGGCTAGGCCTGGGCAATCTACAAACATGCGTATCTTCGACGGTGCATATCTCGAAAATGTTGCCTTGACCTTATATTGTTTTGTTGTTTAGCCAAGACCATGATCTTCACACAGAATGCAAAGTTGAAGCACCAGTTGCTTTATAAGCGAGAAAATGGCGTATAATTATAGTCTATTTTACACAGTAAGCATAGGGGATTTTATTAGTGGTGTGGTACCTACAGGTACCACGACAATGCCTGTAGTATGTCTAAATAGTCAAGGCCATAAAAGCAAGTAGACAGTAGCTGGTGGATTAGCGTGTATGGATAATCAAGTATTGACCAATGCGAAATCAGGTTTAATAAGAAATGTAACAATGCTGATAATCATACAAAGACAACACAGAGAACTTTAAAACAAAGCTATTTTGATTATATACAGGGTGAGTCAAAAGACTGCAATAGTGGAAAGAAGCCATTTTGTTTTCAAAACCAAAATGAATTTTAAAACTTTTTAAACGTTGCAAGAATGATGTATTTAATCCTAACTTTGTGTGAAAAATGAAGTCAATCGCATTTTTCGTTAAAATTAACAACTTTACATAATGAAATTTAATTTGCATATGTCTGGATGGGTATTTTATTAAACTACTTTAAATCTGTACTGAACTTTTCTCTCATCACTTCATATACATAGTGGAAGTAATTATTGAAACCCTTCTCTTTTGCTTGTTACACCCTGTACAATTTTGGGCCACCCTGTATAATCAACTTCATTGTATGCTATTTGCATCCGTTACAGTATATGCTTTCAGAATATGTATACTTTTACCAACTTATAATGCATTAACTGAAAAAGGAACCTAATTTATGGAAAAAGGGACATGTAACACAAATTGTACCCAGTATAAAAAACATGACCATAAGGCGTTCAGACAAGCGGAGTTGAATCCATCTCCCACAATATGCCATGATAATGAAGGATGTGGGACGGTTGAGCGCTCACAAAACCAGTTTAAGTCTGTTCAGAAGCCCAAAGACCTCAGATCATAGATATCATCTACACTGATGAAGATGAGGAACAAAAGCTATATTATGCAACACGGTGATTTCCCAATAGTCATCAATGACCTCTAATGACAGTTGACCTCGGATGATCTCTAATTTATTTTAGACATGTTCCCCTGGTGTTCATGTTTCTTTTCTCCAAGTTTGACGTCAATCGGGCAACTTTTACTATTTGACTTCTGGATGACCTTTGACCTCCTTTACCTTTACCTAGACTTTTTCAGCCTCTGTAGGCTGAAGCCCTCTTTCAGCATCTTCCATCTGTGTCTGTCTTGTGCTTCTCTTGTCCATGTCGTTCCTCTGTATTCAGTTAGCTCGTCTCTCCATCTTTGTTTCTGCCTGCCTCTTCTCCTTTTGCCTGTACGGGGTTGCCACTCGGTTGTTCTTATTGTCCACCGATTATCGTTTTGTCTCGCGATATGGATGTCCTGCCCATCTCCATTTCATTTCCTTGATTTTTTAAATTTTTAATGATGTCTTTTACTTTGGTTTTATTACGAATGGTAGTGTTCTTTTGTTTGTCTCGTATTGTTATGTTTAACATCCTCCTTTCCATAGCTCGCTGCGCTACTAGAAGTTTCTGTTCAGTTTCTTTGGTTGTTGACCAAATTTCGGCACCGTATGTCATGGTAGGTAGCACACATTGATTGAAAACCCTTGTCTTTAATGTTATTGGTATGGTTTTATCGCAGAGAATGGTTTTGTTTCTGCCGAAGCAGCTCCAGCCTGCCTTGATTTTTATCAAGACTCCCACTCTCGTATTGTCCTCCATTTTTATTTCCTTGTCAAGATATTTGTAACTTTCTACCTTTTCTATCGGTTCCTTGTCAATTTCGATGGACTCCTTTGTTTGGAAATTTGTCATGAATTTTGTTTTTCCTTTGTGCATTTTCAGACCAACTTTTCTGCTTTTGTATTCAGACAGTTTAGTTGGGCCTCCAATTCCTTCACTGAGTTAGCTAGCAAAGCCACATCATCTGCAAACCTGAGGTCTGTTAGCCGCTCTCCATCGATGAGTATCCCTCTTTCTTTCACGTCTACCTTCTTGAACACCTCTTCCATTGCAGCAGTGAAAATCTTTGGAGAGTTTGTGTCGCCTTGTCTCACACCTCTGCTTATTTTGAGATGTCCTCATCGATATGGATCCTCGCTGTAGCGTCAGTGTATATATTCTCTAGGATTTGAACATATCCTTCGTTTATTCCTATTTTCTTTAATGCTAGGAAGAGGTCACTATGCTCAACTGAGTCGAACGCCTCTTCATAGTCGATGAATCCGACGCAGAGCCTCGTTTGGTACTCATTGGCCTTTTCAATTAGCTGGCTTAAAGCCTGAAGATGGTCAGTGGTTGAGAAGCCTTGTCTGAATCCTGCTTGTTCCCTTGGTTGGTTTTCATCAAGCACTCTCTTCATTCTGGTTTGAAGGATTCTTGTAAATATTTTGTATGGGTGGGAGAGCAGACTTACTGGCCTGTAGTTTTTGATGTCCTCTTTGTCTCCCTTCTTGTGTAGAAGTATGACCTTTGCTTCCTTCCATTCCTTGGGGATTTTCATCTCAGTAAGTATCTTCAATTCAATTGAATTCAATATTTATTTTCCATCATATCAACAAGGACAAAATACAATGACAATTTAACAAGTAATATGATGGAGGAGGAACAACTAAAAGCAAAAGCCTGGCGTTGTTGCACCCCCTTAAACAAAGCTTACACTCTACAAATACAGAGGAATAGACAAAATACAATTAGAATAATAAGTTAAACATAACAGAAAAATAAACAAAAATAGACAAACGAAAGGGTGAACAAGCAATGGATATACATTATATCCCACGTGGAAGTAGCAACATGATATTTTGTTTTGTTTTTTAATTTGTTTTGATTTAAGTTTATTAACATAATATTGGTTTTTGGTTTGTTTTAAAGTTTGTGTTCTTGATTGTGTATATATGGTATTGTCTCAGTATTGTACAAATACCAATTTCAGTACTAATCATGACGGAAGGTTTATAAACTAAACTAATGATGAAAGAATAGATATGAAATATTTCAAAAACAGTATACCGTAAACAATATTTATTACTGAATTTTTTGTTTGTCTATTTGTTAATTAATCTATGGTATAACAAATACGATATGTGTATTAACTTATCAATAATAATAGTAATAAAAATAGTAATAATAATATAATAATATACACTGAGCTCAAAAATTTCAAACATATACTATTACTATAGTGAATATACAAATTATGATAGAATGATAGAAACAACATCTAATATAATTAAAGCTGCAAATAGGTTGTGATTTTTCCTTTTAATTGGCTTATGCTAGTAGCATTTTTGATATAATTTGGCAAACTATTCCACACCTTTGGCCCTGTGATCAATGACCATTTTGTCTTGTGCATGCCTAATTGATAGTTATCTCTATTCCTTGTGTTATATGTATGAACATCTCTGTGGTTCGTAAAAATACCAATGAATGATTTAGGTAGCATTCCGTGTTTGTACTTATACATAAATATAGCTACTTCTTTCTTATACATGTTGAAAACATTAAGTGTGTTATATTTTTCGAATAAAGGTTTTGATGCGCTTAGGTAGGAGCTATTTTATATAATTCTTAGTGCCCTTTTTTGCAATCGAAATGCTTTGTTTAAATACTCTTGAGGGGCATTTCCCCGTAATAATATACCGTTTTTAAGATAGCATGAGACCATAGAGCAATATAGCTGATACATAACATGTTTTGGTAAAAAATATTTAACTTTGTTTAAGACCCCTATGTTTCTAGAACATGATCTACACGTATTACTAATCTGTTTTTTCCATGTAAGATTTTCATCAATTGTAATACCTAAACACTTTGCTTCACGCACACGAACAAGTTTGGTCCCATCAAGGTAAATGTTGTGTTGATCATCTATATTCCTTGTCTGATAAGATGTCCCAAAATACATTTGATTGGTCTTTTTAGCATTAAGTGACAGTTTATTTGCTTTAAACCAGTTGCTTACCTCACAGAGCTCAATATTTAAAGTGTCACATAACATTGAAAGATCATTATGACTATAGAGAACGGTGGTGTCATCCGCAAATAGTATAAAGGATAAAAGTTTTGATGTGTTACAAATATCATTCATGTATATTATAAATAACAGTGGTCCGAGTATTGATCGTTTAGGTACACCGCAAGATATATTAAGTTTTGAAGATGCTATACCATTTTAAGAAACATACTGTTTTCTATTGCAAAGATAATTTGAAAACCGTCATACCCAATACCTCTGAAACCATAGTGAGATAATTTATGTAATAAAATGGTATGATCAATGGTATCGAACGCTTTTGATAGATCCATTAAAATACCTACAATATATATTCCCTCAGTCTATTTTCTTAGTCAAATCATTAACAACATCTAGAACTGCCATATAAGTAGAATGTTTTTGACGGAATCCATATTGTTTATCATACAAAATATTATGTTTACACAGGAAATCATAGCAGCGATTATACACAATACGCTCCAATATTTTTGAAAGACATGGTAGTACAGAAACAGGTCTATAATTTCCAAACATTTGTGGATTATCATTTTTAAAGATAGGTACAACTTTAGCTATTTTTCAAATCATCAGGCACTACACCATTACTTAACGATACATTGAATAAAAGTGTAAGAGGATAAGCTATTTCTTTTGAGATCTTTTTTTATTAGATCCGATTTAATATGATCATGACCTGCGCTCTTATTACTACCAAGTTTAGTTATTATCTTTATTATTTCTTCATCATTTGTTGGTTTAAAAAAACAGGTTGAACTTGTGTTCTCGTTCAGATAAGAAGAGTAATCGTTTCCAGTGTGGCTGATACTTGAAGCTAGGGGTGATCCTATATTCGCAAATTATTTGTTGAATTGCATTGCGATATCATTAGGACTGGTGTAAGTTTCGTTATTGGATACAAAAGTTTGGGGGTCTTTTTTTTCTTCTTCTTCTTATAATTGAATTTAGAACTTTGAAGATTGTATAGACTTGCCAGCTGGGTGTATATTTGCTCACCTCGATCTTGATGATATCACTGGTTATCTCGTCTAAACCGGGTGCATTGTTTTTCTTCATCTGCTTTACTGCAAGTTCAATTTCTTCAACTGTGATGGTAGATATGTCCGTTTGGTCGGGTGACAAGAAGTTTTCTTTAACTTGATTAGACCTGGAGCTCTACAGTTCCTGGTAGAACTCTGCGCAGACGTTTAGCACTTCTCCCCTATTTGTTGTTGATGTTCCATCTTTCTTTTTCATCTGTCTTATTCTGGTTTTCTTGCTATTTAGTTTTAGTATTTGTTTTGGTCCTCTACCGCTTTCTAAGATGGACCTCTAATTATTTTTGACCTGTACCCTCGGTGTTCATTGCACGATTTAACCCCTTGTTGACCTTTGACCTTGGATGACCGCTAATGACCGTTGACCTCGGATGACCTCTAATTTATTTTCGACAAGTTTACCCTTTGTTCATGTTTCTTTTCTCCAAGTTTGAAGTCAATCGAGCAACTTTTACGATTTGACCCCTGGAAAACCTTTGACCTCAGATGACCTATGTAAATTAGACCCAACAAAATATTCACCCGGCGTTCATGTTTCTTTTCTTTAGGTTTGACGTCAATCTGGCAGCTTTTATGATTCAACCCCTTCTTTTGTTGACCTGACCTTTGATGACCTCTAATGACCGTTGACCTCGGATGACCTCTAATTTATTTGAGACATGTTCCCCCAGTGTTCAAGTTTCTTTTCTCCAAGTTTGACGTCAATCGGGCAACTTTTACAATTTGACCTCTGGATGACCTTTCAATCTTTGTTGCCCCCTCATCTCATTTTGCTCAGTGCCCAAAGTATTTCTGAACATTCCCTAATTAATCTTTTGTGTACGTAAGACTATAAGTCCACCTTATAAAATATGCGTCGTCCATATTTCCTAAAAATATGATTTGTCAAATGAAAGTCTGAAAATGTACAATTTGTTTATGAGAGAAGGCTAACAATGGCCTAAAGTGCTAAAAAAAGGGCCACCGGCACCCTCAAAATTAGCCTAGAAATTAATATCTTGGTACACCCGCCCGCGAATTTATTAACCGTAACAAACATTTGGCCAAACACTGTATTGCTGTACAATGTACATGTGCATGTGTATACTATGCGCTTTACTCCGTGAAGGTATCAAATGTATGTTACGGTAAATAACATCGCCCCGCCCGGTACCTCTTTTAAGACACCCAATATATGACCACCCACCCCATACAATTTTCATCCGCTCGAAAATTTAATTGCACAAACATTTTAATCATGCGAAATTTAATCACACAAAAAAATACAACTTTTGTTTGTACAGTATATTTTATTAAATATGTTGGTACCCATGCCCTTTAAAAATAACATTGTATACCTCTGCCCTGTACCTATCTCTTTATAATTCTTTTATAAACCTGCCAATTGTTTCATCGCGCGAACATTTAATTGCGCGAAAATTGAATTGCTCGAAAATTAAATCACACGAAAAATGTTATTCAATATTTTGGTACCCCTGCCCGGTAAATATCTCTAACCACCCCCGATATACCCCCTCATAAAACCTGCCATTTTTTCATCACCCGAGCATGTAATCATATAGCGCGAAAATGTAATTGCCCGAAAATGAAATCCTGCGAAAATTTAATCACACGAAAATTACAACATTTATTTGTTTTGAAGTACATGTATTATATAACCCCGATACCCCTCCCCCATTAAAAATATTAAATAATGTATTATTTTGGTAGCACCCTGCGTGCCCCACCATCCCCCATCCACTAGCCCCCTATCCTAGCCACACACACCCTCAATCATCCTAACCCCCCCCCCCCCTTTTTTCAGTCGCATTGGCCTGTAACTCTATCCTGAACTGTAGCATGGGCAGTTATGTTCTCTTTTAAGAGCAATTCTTGTACAGTCAAAATTTTATCATTTATTCATTTGAACTTACCCGACGACTCTGGGTTCATGGTTCATATTACAAAGAATGCGCGCGAAAATGTCCACTTTTTAATAAAAAATGTATGAAACATTGGAACTGAAAACCAATTCTCGCGACGCAAAAATGTCCAATTTTTTTACTAAAATGCAAAAATAGGCAATTTTAACAATAGAGAGGTCAATTATGTCTTTCCTTTTTTTACCCTTCTTGAGAACTACTGATAACTTTTTGGTCCCCTTTTGATAAATTCAAACTTTTTACCACCCTCCTCATTTTGCCCAGCCCCCCCCCCCCCCCTCCCCGAATTAAATAAATTTGTTCCAAATGCACCACTTCTTGCCTCTCCTACCAACGACGGTCGAGAACGCCAACATCAAAGGTATACCGACCGTCCTAATCTGTCAATAGATAGAGCCGACCTTTTTAAGGAGTCATATTTTAACTACTCAAGTCAGTGGCGTACCCAGAGGGCGGCCCCCCCCCCCCCCCCCCCCCACCTGAAATATCCCCTCGGTACACACGAGCCTCCGTCGGTACATTTCTGATTTTGACCATGAGGTTTTTTTCGGTCGATTGTGAGGACACCCCCCCCCCCCCCCTCCCCCATTTATCAAGATTTCAGCTGCTGACGGAGAAAAAATTGGGCAACTTTTACGATTTTTGTAAAATCTGTAAAAAAAAAATTGTCGGTACATCATACCTTTCGTCGGTACAACTATGTCGTGCCCCCCCCCCCCCCCCCCAGTTTCCAAAATCTGGGTACGCCACTGACTCAAGTGGGCAATGATGATAATGACCTGAAGTTGATCAATATTCTCACGAAACTCATGAATGGTTAATGAGCCACTATTGTTTTCAAATGTTATTGGTTTAAGGTTGGTTACATTCCTTCGATATCGCCATTTTAATGTGGAAGTAGCTTTGGCTTTATTTCAATTTTATGAATTACATTCACAACATCATTCCAATTCTACCAAGTTTTGCGTTGATTCCTCTTTATTTCGTGAAGGCCTAATTTACCATTATATAGGCATTTAATAGCTAACAAACTCATATACATGATACACTGTACATCTCGAGTATTTCAAAATGCGTGCGTGCAAAATAAATTTTCCTTTTTCATATAAAATGAATAATTTTATTTGGTCTTATCATTCGTAACAAACATTTGGCCAAACACTTGTGTACACTGTGTTTTTAACTAATGTGGAGCCTATTATCGTCTGTTCGCTTTAAAGTTTTAAACCCCATTTTTGCTCCTATCTTGTGCAATGGTACCTGGAAAGTCCGTAAGAAACGCATCCTGACATCAGAATCTTATCTTGTCATGTTTAATAACTGGAGAAGGTTAAACACATATTTTGCATCAAAAATACCATCGCAATGACGATGTTTATGTCCAAATATCTCGAGTGGCCGATGCATCGATCCCAATACAAAACACGCTCTCGATCAAATCCCAGAGAGGGCGCAATGCATAAACCACGGCAGCGAGAGGGTGACAAGTGGCATCAACATGTATAATTGCTGTACAATGTTCATGTATTGCTGTACAATGTACATGTGCATGTGTATACTATACGCTTTACTCCGTTAAGGTATCAAATGTTTGTTACGGTCGCCCCAAGACCCTATATTGAAAAAATTAGGGGTATTAAACGCAAAAAGTCCCATATGAAATCAACCTACGCTTCGTGATCCTAATTCACCACACGCTGTGTACTATCGGGACTCTGGGACTCTTCCATTGCACTCAATTGGGTGAAGTAAACAATACACACACTAATGCCGCTTGAACAGTTCACCATAAACATTTATTTGTAAGCAATAAAACAATTCAGTAATATTGCAACGTCAAATGTTAATACAACGATTAACGTGAGGTATTGTGACCATTTTTAAATGACGAACTACAGCTGAATAGATAATGTAATATTCTTTTACACCCCTGTAGCGATAGTTCCGCGACCAAAGCATGTGGATCGATGTCGTATTGATGTGTATTGTGTTGTATTGATTCACTGACCAAAACATCCGCTGAGCCAAGATTTTGCCTAAAATAGTCCTGATTGGTGGGAAAAAACGTGGGTAGTTCCTTTCAACCAATCATATTATATTTTACATCAATCTCTGAGGAATTTTGTCTAGTATTCTGACGTAAGCGTAATTTTCGATCAGACGCTTCCATAAATGTTGCCATTGAATTTAGTACACCAACCCACGTAAAATGGACCTAAATCAGGCTATTTTGACAATGCGTGGCATTCTTTTCTGATAAAAGTGTAATTTTTATTTGGGAAAACGCGGGTTTATCTCAAATTTTAAATTGTAAGTGTTTGGTATTTTATTGAAGCCTATACTATTTACTGCACTATACCGAGCGTAATTGTAAGTTAAGTTGTCCCACTTGGCAGTGATGATCAAAGAAGTTTCGATGTGGCACGGGACACGCTCAGAATTACGTGCTTAGTGAGGTAATTAGGTTTGCGTTGAGAAGATGCACCGAAGTTTTCAATAGTGAGTCAAAACCAAATCTGGTTGTGAGTCTGTGTTCTTAAAAAAAATGATAGAAATTACATGCTAAACTCCTTATTCAAGACCAACACCATATTTGGAGTCATCGCCATACGTCTACCTCCAAGCCATCTTACCGCGTTTTGGACAGAATATTTCAAATTCTCGTGCAGAGAACTAAATAAGCTTTATAATTTCGGATTTATGGAAATGCGTTATTTGTTCCAGGTGAAATATTATATAAACCACCGTCACAGGTTTTTTTAGTAGAGGGTTGGATATACCATGGACTTATCAGACATCAGTGCATATGTAGTAGCGATGAGTAACGAAATACGGCCCCTGATAGCACTTTCTGTATACCGTCACCCCTAAACAAATTGAACAGTCCCACTTCTCTTCTGAGCAGCGAGCAGTCATTACGTAAACGAACAAAAGAATTGTCACACCTCCGCGGTAACGACCATGGGTTTCTAAAGAGGTCAAGTAGTATTCTCTTTTTAATGGTGGATGTTTACAATAGGACTAAACCGTTATATTTATAAGCAATGCAGCCTGCCCAGTCATCATCATCCGTCGACTGCAGAGCAGGCGACTACAAGATTTCTCCATGCACGACGATCAGTGGCAAGTGCGGCAATCTGTTTTTCTTGGATTGCACCTTCTTTGTCCCCGAGTAATTGTCTTACATATGTAAGGTATGAAGTGCGCGGTCGACCTGGTCTCATTTTGCCATGCGTTGGTAGGTATAGAGCATATCTTTTTGCAGGCTCTTCTTCTGGCAGCCGGAGGATAGGAATCTCAACTGCCGTAGCCTTACCAAATGAATAAGTGGCTCAGTGCTGGTCATGGCGTAAAAAAGGCCTGCCCAGTCCTGTCTGATATTAAAGTCCAAGGATATACATTGGAAGCACAATCATTTATTCAGAAGTGTAAAATTTGGTGTTCAAATTCTGCTCCTCAACACGCTGGCGACCGATTTCACCGTGACCTCACACATACACTGCCGCCTATAAGTATTTCTCCCCTAGAAGCTTGCAAGTTATCACTGTGTTGTCGACAAAATATTAAACCATCAGACCCAATTATCATTTCATTGTGTTCATTGTACATTTTATACCAATAAATTCATGTTTCCTATTCAGATTCATGATTTTAAAGCATTAAAATTCATGATTTTATCGGGCAAGGAAAATTCCCATATCGTTACACTGCCGATAATGAGCTAATTGATATTCATGAGGTGATTTTACATTGGAATTTTGACTCGATAAATAAATGACTTTTTTTAATATCAAAGTTGCTTGATAATATTATTATCTTCTATATTATTTTTTTTTAATATCAAGGTTGCTTGATAATATTATTATCTTCAAAATTATTGTTTCATCCCAAGAACAAATTCCCAATAAATGCTCGTAATAATATAAAATCATGAAATAGCTCGCAATTCCAGAACTGCGCTGGGGTCAATCATATAAATATTCATATTTAACCTTGGGTTTAGCCAATGAGCGTCCGATGAATCAACAAGCCATTCACACGCGGTCAAAAGGTCGCCCGAGTCAATAACACATGGCGATCGGATTGCGAGCAGAGTGCAAATCGCAGTCATCACATACCTTTGGTGGACATATCTTTTGTAATAAAAATAGAGGGTAACGTACACGGAATGTTTTTTAGATGATAAATAAAGCTTGAAAATGAAATGATTCCCGAACATGTGCGATTTCTAGAACTCAGAATTTTGTTCAAAGGCGTATTTTATCTTTTTGAGGAGCAGAATTTGGACACCAAATTTCACATTTCTGAATATTTGTTGGTGCTTCCAATTTATATTCAACCCTCTACTAAAAAACTGGTTTTTTTTTTTAATAATTAAGAGTGATTTATCGTCCCAAATCACAATTTCAAAAAGAGCCTTTCCGCGGGACGTGTGAGGTTACGGTGAAATCGGTCGCCAGCGTGGACAAGAAAATACAGCGTTAACCACGGTGCGTTGACCCGGCGATTGACTGATCCATTCATCCCTCATTTAACCGCAAACAGCGCAAAGTTCACACGTTTGTACCCATATGTTGAGACCATTGCATTCGTGAGCAAGTAATAGTTGTCTTTTTTTGATCAAAAATACCCGTGTGTACACATGAGCTAAAACATTCCTAGGTCTAAAGACCCAGCAAATACATTATAAATTTCCAAAGTCCAACAGGAGATAAAGAGACTATCTCCGAGGCGGGAGGTGTATGTACAAAGCGTGCGATATAAATACGTGAAAGGTTATCGATGAAAGGTTATCGATTAGTGCGTTCCCATGGTATTGCGATTATCAATTATGTATCAATATTGATTTATATTTAAAAGTAAATGCAGTGGTAGGTAAAGGTACGTAAATCTGTCTATAACGCTTCGGTAAAAAGCACACCACTGGTTGGCTTTTCAAATCATCATAAAGATAAATAAAACATACTGAAACAGCAATCGTAAATTAATAAGAGCATTCCCATTATCATCGTTTGATGTTTTAACACTTTCCACGGAGTAGGCGTCTGCATACGACTGTCCAAATTTCATAACATGTTTAAAAATGTCAACATTATTGAATATCATCATCATTTTTTGGAATCACCTTGAGAAAAGCATTGAAACAAGTACAAACATGCCTAGCATTGGTTCAGTAATTCTTGAAATATATTTTGAAAGTTGGGAAAGGTTTCCGAACAATTTGTCTTGTATAATGGAAAAGTAATAGCCACGTGGTAAGTGTTAAAGTATAATGTTGGTTGTTACATCTTATTAGATTTTCAAAACCCCGCCGTTTTTGATGCAATACATGTATTGAAAACGCGTACGTAAGACTTATACGACGTTAAGAATACATTTTACATCACCATATAGTTACAAGCACCGACATATTTGAACTAAAACCAATTTAACTCTTTCTATATTATTATGTATATTATTTGCATTCGTCTCGGTTCAATTTCTATTGGTGATTGTAATTATGTTGATGCCAAATATCGTCAGCCTGATTCGATAATTGCCTAACTCATTTTTTCTTGTTTTGAGAAAACATCAAAAATAGGAAAAGTGAGTTAGGCAGTTATCGAAGCAGGCTGACGATTTGTTGAATAGCATCATGAATACTGCCCTACCATGACAAAAGGAAGTAATGGACAAAAGGAAAGTTTAGAACTATAAGGCAAAACATGTTTTTGTAAAAAAATTCTGCAAAATATTCAAAAATGTACATTAAATGTGACATTAAACTGATATAACATTAGCAGAACAACACTCATCACTTTTCTAGGCTCTCCGTTTCTAGACTATCCTATCTCCTTATTTCCATTACTTCCTTTTTCATGGTTTTTTTTGGGTAAAAAGTGAACATGCTTCCTTTTTGATATGCTAATTACTCATTAATTAAGAATTTTTGAGGGTTCCTGCTATGATAGAATTGTGTATCAATATTATTTCTATCATTTAGTATAGAAAAACCCATTTTGAAAAAGTGTCCATTACTCCCTTTTGTCATGGTAGGGCAGAATAGTACAGGTTGGATAGAATTAGGTTGGGGATATACCTTTAAGTGAAATGTGGCTTGTTATAGGCCTAATACGAGTTAATATGACCCATTTTAAACATTTTACATAATTATTACAATCTACCTTACTCACAATGCTGACTTAGGCAGAATTGCAATTGTACATTGTTAGAATAATAATTGTATCCTGATAAAGATGTAAATGATGTATATAGCAGCAGTTATTAATTGGTAATTCAAATTAGTATATCTTGCACAAACTAATTATGTAATTATCCAACTATAAACACTAATATCCTAACATTTAAACAAGTAAGCTGAATTGTTTCATTGTGATTAAATTTATATGCATTATTTCATCTTAAAACTAAGCTTTTAAAAAATGTATAATTAATTGATTGTATCGTAAGACGTGATTGCCAGGATAAGCCCGGAGGGAATATTTTGTTCACGTTTGTTTATTTTTACAACAGGCCAAATTTAGACCATTTTTCATAATGGTGTTTTCTATTTTACCTACAGGCAAAATCAATAGAGTCTTACTCCAAAGATAGAGTTAAATTACTTTCAGTGTTTCTAAACATGGAAGCCAACGATTCACTTCATGTTTTCACATAGAACAGTAGACAAAATGCAGGTGTGGTATGCCAAATCACATTATTGGTGTTACTTATTTGTCCTTCAAGTTATAAATCTCAGTACCCTAAAGCGGCTGCAACCTTTTTTATAGCTCTGGTAAACCAGGCTTCAGTGACATTGACCTCTGGTTTGTCGTCAATGACGCTTTGGCGCACATCCTCTCGAGCGTTTTCCATCTTCTTGTGTATTTCTTCTGAAATCAATGTGCACTGCTTTTCATAATTGGTCATACGCTTCGCCGTTCCCGCTGTTCCCAGATCCGTTTGATGGTCATCGGAAGGATAGCGAAGTTTGTGCAGTTTCCGTTCCTTTTCCGTTTCTAGCTGTTGCACGCGTTCTTCGCCTTTCTCATTGAGAGCTTTATCTGCCCCTTCAAATGATTCATTGGTATAGTGTTCGCACCCATTACGGGAGCGATTACTTGCTATCATATCCCGAATGGCTTTAATCAGGCTTCCCACTTGAATTGTGCGCTTCTCGTCCGATTTGCTGCGGTTATCAAACGCAACATAACGGTGTTGGACTTCCCCAAGTAGTTTAGTCAATGGCAGTGGCGCTGCAGCGATGTATTCTTCAAATGACAAATCGTCTGCGTCTAAATTATCTGCTCCTGTAAAGACCACCATGGTATAAGCCTGTGCCTCGATTCCAAATATCTGTTGGAAATATTCTGATGCCTGTCGCATCTCCTCCGTATATCGCATATGGATTGGAATCACAAGAATAATAGCATGGGGTCCTGGGGCGGTTACAGCAAGCAGTTTTAAAATTTCTTTCTTGACAACATTATTTGGCTTGCTAGTATCAAAGAGCCCAGGAGTATCCACTACAACCAAAGGATATCCTTGTACGACCTTCTTGTGCATGTTACATCTTGATGTTTGAGACCTTGAGGCAGCCCCTGACGCAAAAACGTCCTTTCCGAAGATCATGTTTCCTGTGGCACTTTTACCGGCTCCGGTACGGCCAAGAAGAACGATGCGATATTCGTTGCCAGTCACAT
This sequence comes from Ophiura sarsii, assembly GCA_035610835.1. Lineage (NCBI taxonomy): Eukaryota > Metazoa > Echinodermata > Ophiuroidea > Amphilepidida > Ophiuridae > Ophiura > Ophiura sarsii. Next base: position 20,649,079 of record CM069444.1, read on the forward strand.
GTTTCACTCGTCGAAGTGGAACGTTTGCTCGTCCTGCACAAATAAGTAAATACATATGATTACATATTGATAATTTTATTCTAAGTGTACATGTAGCGTGATGGGATATACAGCGACATTGAGCGTAATTTTTCTTTTGATTTTAGGGCTATAATTCAGAGGGTCAAATGTTACAATTCGGCACCACTCAACTCATATTCACTATCAGAAAAAAAAGTAATGTGTGATTTGATATATGAAGAGGGTTTTTGCAAAATGGCCTTCATCCACTTTGGCTCTTATTGAGAAAAAGTCAAAAAACTGTTTCTAAATATTCAAGTTGAGCAATTGAAAAACTGAATGAATTATGAAAGAGGTACACTACATACTAATTTAAATTGACATAAATTTCAAATGTGCTAGTTTTCAATTTTTTTAAAATCATGTTTACATTTTTAGAAAATTTGGATGTAGGCCCTTTTGCAACAAAACTCCATCTGTTTGTACATACAGAAAAAATAAAACACAAAAAAAATCATTTATTTTAATCATTTAAAAAAAATAAGTTTGATATAGAAATGTATAGGTCACAATCATATGTTTCTAGGAAATAACGTCATTTTTTTCAAAAAGACCTACATCTCATTGTAAACAGCCATTGAAGTTGTTGTTTTGTTGCAAAAGGGACTGTATCCCGCTTTAATTCTGGATACAGGCCCTTTTGCAACAAAACAACAATTTCAATGGCTGTTTACAATGAGATGTAGGTTTTTTTTTTTAAAAATGACTTTGTTTCCTTGAAACATATGATTTTTACCTATACATTTCTACATCAAACTCATTTTTTTCTTCAAAAATGCACCGTAGCCCTTTTGCAACAAAGCTCTTCGTATAGAACAATAACAGCACATAATGTTTATTGATAACCTTGAACGTACTTATAATCCTCATTACATTCCAGTTGCCTTTAAAGTTTGAGCCCAAGTTTGACAGGTTGAACTGGCCATGACGCTAGTATTAGTAAGTTCCATCCAAGAATTACGTCCATCCAACACCATTAACCGCATGCTGAGGGACCTTGAGTGTGGCAGCGGTGAAACTGGGAGCAAGCCCGCGACGTTGCAGTCTTGTCACATGACTTGGCACACACGGTGACTTTCAGCCAGATTCGGGCTAGTTTTAAAACTAAAATCTGCTCTTCGGATAATATAATGTGATTTTTTTTCCTCGAAATTTGAACTTTTGTTTTTACAAAATATGATATAGCACTAGTTTCTATGACAAATTGAAGTTAGTAGTTGGAATTTCTTAACATAACCACTTTTTTCAAAACTAATATATAGGACTGCTAGTTACACCCAGACTAAAGAGCCTTGAGCCAGCGGTGGAAATGGTAGCAAGCACGCTGGCAAGACACAGGTGGTGTGAAATAAATCAGATAAATGGTGTACGAGGGGATGATTTATTACACTGGATAAAGCATCAAAGCCATGGTCCAGAAAGTTGGATAACATACAGGGAACGGAACCGTAATGTCTCCAAATAGATTTTTCTTTCGATCGTCTTTCTTTCGTGTATTTCGTTATATGTTCATAGTGTGATGTAGCACAACGGAAAGCTGATGTGCTCATATTTTCAATGATACCAAATGGTATCCATTTGTTTCAGTGCTCAGGTACTCGTAGCTTACTTGTGAATATGGGGAATAATCTGAATATAATGTACCAAAATCATCACTATTGTGTGCTCAAAAGGTGATAGATCATCACTCGACACTGTAGTTGCCAATGTAATACTTCATTGAAGAGACAACAGTTGATATTTCGAGCGCAACAAAATACTGGTGAATTTTGCACATTTTGTATGAGATTCCCCCACCCAATTTCCCAAGCAGGTGGCTGAACATTGAGCACTGGGACAATTAATTGCTACGAATATACCGGGAGGAGGGGAGGGGGGGGGGGGGGGGGGGGGGGGGGGGGGGGGCTGTCAAGTATAATGTTGTTATCATCTGAGTGAACTATAAACACGGATTAATGGTGCTTTTTCGACCACAACGCGGGCCCGTGCTAAGGGTTTCAAAAACGCCAATTTCAAAGAAGGGTTCTGTTTCAACCTAAATCCGGATTAAGGGTTGCTTGGGCCAATAGTCACGTGTCATCATTGTCAAAATAACACAAAATAGTACAAACAATAAATCATACACTTACTTCATACATTCATTTTAGTCTAAACTCTGTATTGAGGACCTATCCTTGTATGAGTATGATTCATCGAGCTTTGATCCTTGCCGGGAATCTTAATTAAAGATCACTGTTTCCTTCTTTGAGAATCCCCTTTTTGACAGTGGACTCACACGGATGATTACACATTTTATACATGAGTGCCCCCCCCCCCCCCCCCCCCCCCCCCGGGCGAATTGCGTATCGTTGGAATGAAACACAGTATGAATATATCATAAGATGTTGAACATTTCTGACGATTTTAGACCAAAGTATGATATTAAATGTATACGGTATTTTTGTTTGTATGGCATATCCCTTATGGTTAACACTTACTTGGTTTTGGTGGTGGCATCTCGGGTTGTGAATATACCTTTTTGGGACCAGGCTTAATTTTTTTCTCTGCCATTATGATCTGCATTAAAATAAATAATATGCTATAGGATGAAAGCAAACTCCTGTTAAGATAGAGCACTTGATAAATAAGCTTAATCTTTTATTGAATTTATTCACCAGCCGAAATGTTCATGCTTTAATATAAGCGATGGGGCAAGGTCATGTTAAACCTGAATGAATATTCATACCCTTAAACAGGCATTTTATGAACGCACCTTTGGGTTTTGTACATATGCCAAGTGAGTTTTTTCTTGTGAAAACATCGTCCTCTTTGGGTTTACTATAGAGTAGACAGACAACAATAGCAAGTTTTGTGACATACACTACCGATTTGTAATATCGAATTCTACCAATTATTAATTCTGTAGCTTAATTCCAATTTTGCCTGGCTTTAATTTAAAGTAACGATCAATAACGACAGATGATGATCACAACGAAGTAGTCCCAGTTAATAGATGTAAAAATAATTATCGATGGGATACTACATCTCTAAAACATAGTAATACAGTTTAGCATGTAACTTACCTTTTTGCGGGCATATTTGTTCAAATGAATACTGAACCATACATTTCTTTTATCATTGAATGATAACCAATGAACACGTGGCAACAAATCTTTCTTTTATTTTATCACATGAACTTTTGAAACCAACCCTGGATAACATTTATAAAGAGAAACCGTCCAATTTTTGGTCGACATAAAGTGTTTTGACTTGCGTCTGAGGTAAAAATAACGCTTATCGCGTTGTACCGTATGACCGATAACTATGTTTGAATGGTGTCTAAAGGCAAAACTGATTATCAGTATTACGTGGCATCATCAACGTTTAATAGCTTCGAAAATATTTAAATTCACCACTACAGGGCGTGTCAAAAAAGTGTCCCATGAGGAACAAAATTAATTAAAAATACATCCCATATTTTGGTTTTTTTCTCGAAAAGTAGACCGTTGGTAAGCCATTATAAAGTATTCTAAAGTATCAAGAGTGCATATGCCATTTTGGCCAAGAGTTGGACTTTCAACTGAAATACTGCATCTGTGATTCTAATGATGAATATTGGATGTGTCGATGTAAATGTTTAAAATACAACTAAAATTTAAATATTCTGTGATTTGCCATGGATAATATGGATGAAATATATTGTCTGCTCAAATTCAACTAACTAGTAACATTAAGTAGGTATATTATTATTGATTGATTATGCACAAATTACACGATGATGATTGTAATAAAAGAGATCTCTGCTCATGAAAAGGGCCCAAAGCTGATTTTGACATGCCTGAGTAGATTTGCCATAGTTTGAAAACGAAAGCTTCAAAATGGATAGAAACGTAGCCGTCGAAATTCCATTGATTATGTTATATTTTTAATTATAAAAGAGGGGCAAATTGTAGGCCTAGTTAAACAAAGAAATGGGTAAAGAAGTCGTGGAAGAGTTTATGTGGGTATACCGACGCCCCATTGTTCAGTCCGCAAACTAGGAACATCCAAACAAATAATTTTGACCGTTGATCTTGTGTATTGAAACACACGTGCGACATTATTTATTCATATAATCTTTATCATAATGCTTGTCTCCATTTGGCAGTGTGTCAATATGTTTATATCATATTGATAATTCAGTTCAGTCAAATAGATAAAAATATCCAGGTTAGTGGGTATTATTGTCATAGATAGAGATTTGATATCAAAATGTGATTATACGACCGTATAGCAGCGAACCACCGTATTTGAACATCAAAAGGTTAATAAAATGGAACAGATCGATACTTTTTTACAGGAGCGCCTGATCTTGATCAAAATTTATAAAATCATTAAAGAATTGAAATCATTATTAAGAAAGGCAAGTGAAACACCATATGTTTATATTATACCAATATAATATATAAAAATACTCGTTGTACTTTTCTGGAGATGTAGTGAAAACCAGACGTCCATTTTAGTACGACGGAAACGGATAAAAAACCGCCAAATATATCATAAGTACTATTCATTTGGCCAATTCTAATAGACAAAACATACCTATCGGTCAATTAAAACCGTTCTAAATTACAAATGTCTCTTGAACAGAATATAAACAACTGATTTCTTGGGGGAAAATACCCTCTAATAAGCCAGAACTAGACCAGGACAACTATTAATCTAAACCCTAGCCTATAGAGAACCGCTGTAAAAGTCATATTTGCTTTTCATATAAACTAAGAGATCTTCATTATACTGGACTAAATGGAGGGATTTCAAGTCTCTCAAAGAGGTAATATTCTATCACTGAGTACCTGATTGACTATTCTAAATGTTGCATATAAGAAAAACTCATAAAGTTACTTTCATGTTAAGATTTGACATTCGAGGCATCACTGTGGCTTGACTTGTAACAACGAAAATTTGACCGAATAGCAGTATGCCTGTATGCTAAAGGCGTAGCAATTCATTCGAGTTGATACTATATTTGTTGAAAGCCTACAAAGGTTATATTGCCTACAATCTGATTTATACATGATCATACAGTATTATATTCAGAAATCATCTATTGTTTTCTATTTTCAGTATTTAAATCGGGCTCTTATATCTAATCATACAATAGGGAGAGAAACGAAAAAAACACATGTATTTATCTTTAGGGTAATTGTCCGTGTCCGTTGTCCAAAATCTCTCTCTGGCTTTGATCGCATCATAACAAAAGTGAAACAGGTATCAATTATCATTTACTATCAATGTGTAGCTATGATTTCGAGCTATAATTATGACAAATGTCATGAGGCTGACATTCATAATAACGATGTTATGAGTGAGGAGGTAGAACTTATTGAATGACCCTCGCACGTGGGTTTTTTTTTCAAACATTAAATGCAAAATATTGACCCCAAAAAATGTCATTATTAGACAAATTTAGCCACAACAACAAATATGGCTTTTGTGAAAGTCGGACTCAGCTCGAACTAGACTGTGGACCGTTTTCAGTAGTGGAATTCAAAAAATCGAAACGATGTTAAATACTACAGGAATATTATTTTTTCACTCTGAGATCATTGGCTGATCAATGCTGAAACTAAACAATCTGTAATGTGTCATAAAGTATTTTCTAGCCATTTTAATTATTGGCATCTATAGGCCGGAAGCCCAGAAGGTGTAATCAGCTGAGAAGGTACACAAGGTTTGATGGTATTAGTAGGTCAGTTATTTAGGGCCAAAAGTCAATAATTTCATCCTGTACGAGGGCACTGGGGGTCATGATAATATAGGGGGCCGAAAAATATGTTTAAACAGCCGAAGAAGTACATGGACAAAATGTGTTGGATATGATTCCTTAGAGAATATTTGTAACAACAGTAGCAATGACAGCAACTTTTGTCTGTACGGGGCCCCAGACAGTAGCCCCAAAGAGCCCCCAAATATGGTTTTAATCAGCCGAATAGGTACATGGATGATTTTTTTTGCATTAGAAGTTTACTATTACACATTAGGGTATACACACATACCAAAGACAGCAATTTTGGCCTGTACGGGACCCTAGACAGCAGCTCCAAAGGGCCCACTTCCCCAGCTGATTTATTCAGCCGAAGAGGTACATGGATGGATATTTTTGATTTGGAACTATTACATAATAGGACATACAAAATTACCAATGACATCAACTTTTGCCTGTGCGGGGTCCCAGACAGTAGCCCTAAAGGGCCCCAAGTGCCTCAACTGATTTATTCAGACAAAGAGGTACATGGATGAATATTTTTTGCATTGGAACTATTACATGTTAAGATATACAAAAATACTAATGACAGCAACGTTTGCCTGTACGGGACCCCAGACAGTAGCCCCATGCCCCAGCTGATCTATTCAGCCAAAGAGATACATGGACAAATCTTTTTAAATAGGAAGTATAACATGTTAGGATATACAAAAATACCAATGACAGCAATTGTTGCCTGTACGGAGCCCCAGAGAGTAGCCCAAAGGGCCCCAAGTGCCCCAACTGATTTATTCAGACGAAGAGGTCCACTGATGAATATTTTTGCATTGGAAATATTACTTGTTGGCATATGGCCATGCGTTTTGAACTGGGGGATTTTCTCGAGACATTCTGCAATTTTCACAAAATCGCATGTTTTTGGTTCAAAATTATTTTGTTCACTAACCATATATGCCACCATAGTAAAAGTATACATTTTCTGAAAGGAGATTTCATGAGGAACTCAAAAATATGGTCATTTTTGAGGTAGGGTTAATGCTTACAAAAATATCCACAAAAAATTGCAAAATTTCAGGTTGACGTGTGAAAATCTCGCACAAATGTCCCAGCTCCCCAATATCAGGCTACCAGTACAAAACGCATGGCCATATATAAAAATACCAATGACAGCAACTTTTTGCTGTACGGGGCCCCAGACAGTAGCCCGAAAGGGCCCCACATGTCCGAACTGATTTATTCAGCCAAAGAGATATATGGACGAATAGGAATTATTACATGTTAGGATATACAAAAACACCATTGACAGCAACTTCTGGCTGTACGGGGCCCTCGGCAGCAGCCCTAAAGGGCCCCACACCCTTAACTGAATTATTCAGCCAAAGAGGTACCTAAATGAAACTGTTTGCATTGGAACTATTACCTTGTTGATGTATATAAAATGCCAATGAACTTTTTTCTATATAGTGGCTTTAACAGTAGCCTCAAATGACCCAAAATGGTTTATTCAGCGAAGACCCCGGAGGTACGTGGATTGAATGTGTGCCCCCATCCTCACTCAACAGTGATCAACGTCTTCCAACTAGTACTAGTACACTTTTACACATAGGGTGAACACAAATACAAATGACCACGTTATAGTGTTTGGCAGTCAGGGAACATTCTCCCTCGTACGCACTATAAGAGAAATTGACAACATCTCTCAGTTCCGTTGTAATCTTAAGACTCACCTTTTTCCATGCTAATCTTAGCTTTTTGTCGCATGCGCTATCGATCTAGATGGAAGATCGCCTTATAAATATTTATACAGGGTGAATCAAAAAAATTGTGCACGATTTGAAACGACCATTTCAAATCGAAAAACCAGGTTTATCAATTCGATTGTCATAGTTTTTTGATAAACTTGGTTTTTCGGCTGATAAACCAGGTTTATCAAAAACTATGACAATCGAATCGATAAACCTGGTTTATCAATCGAAAAAACAGGTTTTTCGAAATCGATTGTCATAGTTTTTGAAAAACCTGGTTTATCGACCGATAAACTTGGTTTTTCAATTCGATAGTCATAGTCATAGTTTTTGTTGATAAACCTGGTTTTTCGATCGAAAAAAAGGTTTTTCGAATTCGATTGTCATAGTTTTTGAAAAACCAGGTTTTTCGCCGATAAACTTGGTTTTTCAATTCGATTGTCATAGTGTTTTTTTTGTTATAAACCTAGTTTTTCGATTGAAAAACCAGGTTTTTCGAATTCGATTGTCATAGTTTTATGAAAAACCAGGTTTATCGACCGAGACGTCTGTTTTTTCGATCGAAAAACCAGGTTTTTTCAAAAACTATGACAATCGAATTCGAAAAACCTGGTTTTTCGATCGAAAAACCAGGTTTATAAAAGAAAACCTATGACAATCGAATTCCATTAATCCGTTGAGTTCTTCTATATTACGCATCAACTGTGTCCTCATTGCGACTAAAGCCAACCTAGGCCAAGTGTGACTAAAGCCAACCTAGGCTACATAAAATTCTAGCGGCGCGGCGCCGGAACTACTTTCCTCAGCGCGGGCCCTGCCTCAGCAGCTGATCTGGCCGGCTGGGATCAGTGAATCTATCTCGTCAAGCCGTCAAGACTCAAGAGGCATCTTTATGGACCATGGACTGACAAAACTGCATCGAGATTCATCGCATGAATCATGATGTTTCATCATTTACAGGTTTTAAGTTGATTCTGGCCATAGGATGGATGTGGAATCTTCAAGGTGTAAGAGCACCTTTACCGAATTGGCAGGAGCGAGCGGCAGTCGGAACAATTGACACGTTCTTAGACCATGTTTCAGCCTTCCTGAGATCTCTTGAAAGGTACGTAGGTTTAGCTTTACGTGTATTTAGCAAGTGCGTGGGATGTTTGGTGCTTGGTGGGACCAGATTCAAGCACTATAGAAGCCGTTATTATTGCCCGAGCCGAGAGGTTGCTCAATAGTTGTACGGTAGGGCCTATAGTATACCCGGGGGCACTTCAATATGAAATGGATAGGCCTAGTATGTGTTGGGCTGGCACTTCCAATCTAAAGTCAGAACCAAGGATCTTCGATATATAATTCTATAGGATAAGAAACTCAAATGCACTTTTGGTACACGGAACATCCGGCGCGCCGGCTGTTCGCCGCGGCGCAAGAAGCTGGATCCAAGCGCCCGATATCTGGGTCTGAAATTGTGCTCAAATTGTCACGAAACACATATTTCACCGTGGGGTTTTGATATAAAGCGCTAAATATTTCCCTTCTCCATGTATGAGTTACATTTTATCACTCAGACTAGTCAGCCTAGGCCAACTTCCAGGCTAACCTACCTAAGCTTACCTAGCCAAATCGGCATATGGGTGTTTATTTTAATATGGGGGCCAGTGGCAACATTCAGTAGTCTGGGCTTTCATGATGCGTTCTGGCATGTTTCCACAGTAAACTTCACAAATGTTATGTTTTTAAGCTAGTGCTAATAAGTGTATCTACAAATTTAAATACTTTAAAATTCTGTTCATGACTTCACAATATTACAAATTTTGAGCAAAAATGAGTAAAACAATCATCATTTTTAGGTTATTTAGTGTGACATAAAACGCCATGTGCTTATAAATGCCCATTCTCCTTCATTCTTATTATTTACCAGTTTCTTTCTAACTTTTCAGGTTCACAAAAGATCCCTGGGAGCACTTAAAACTCTAACAATCGAATCGATTGTCATAGTTGTGTTTTGATAAACCTGGTTTTTCAATCGAAAAACCAGGTTTTTCGAATTCGATTGTCATAGTTTTTGAAAAGCCAGGTTTCTCGACCGATAAACCTGGTTTTTCGCCGATAAACTTGGTTTTTCAATTCGATTGTCATAGTTTTTTTTGATAAACCTGGTTTTTCGATTGAAAAACCAGGTTTTTCGAATTCGATTGTCATAGTATTTGAAAAACCAGGTTTCTCGACCGATAAACCAAGTTTTTCGCCGATAAACTGGGTTTTTCAATTCGATTGTCATAGTGTTTTTTTGATAAACCTGGTTTTTCGAATTCGATTGTCATAGTTTTTGAAAAACCAGGTTTATCGACCGAGAAACTTTTTCAAAAAACTATGACAATCGAATTCGAAAAACCAGGTTTATCAAAACAAACTATGACAATCGAATTGAAAAGCAAGTTTATCGGCGAAAAAGCAAGCTTATCGGCGAAATAACAGGTTTATCGGTCGAGAAACCTGGTTTTTTCGATTTAAAAACCTGTTTTTTCGGTCGAAAACCAGGTTTATCGATCGAAAAACCAGGTTTATGGATCGAAAAACCAGGTTTATCGACGAAAAACCAGGTTGTTCTGTTCTATTGTGCAATTTACTTGCCATAGACGACAGCATCAAGGGCAGACATTTCTTGCTGGAAGCAGGACTAAAAGGACCTTATCCCGGCTTTTGCAGGTAAAATGTGATGTGATGTGTACAGTTATAGTCCTTTAGAATAAGATAATACCGTAGTCTTATGAGTGAAGTAACACAACTTTTGAGTAAAGGGTAAATGGGGTATCGCCTACCCTTAAGTCGGTGTTTAAAGCTAGAATCGGAAAGTGTGCATCACAAAATCCTCAATTTAAAAAGACTTGACAGTAATACAATTCCGTAAATGCCTATGATTTTTGATTAATTATGATTAATGGGACATCACCTACATGCACCCTGACTATAAACTGTGAATATCATCTAGATAAATTTTGAGAGATCTTTCAAATTTGTGCTTTTTATTGGAAACATTGCCGTTTACGGCGATATCTTCAAGCCCGTCAGAGAGGTAGTCAACTCCATGGGCGTATTTTGGAAAATCGAGCAGGCTCACCTACCTATTTTCTTCATTTTTGGTGAGAAAATGTGATCATCTTTAAGAAAAAATCACTCTACAAGGTCCAAGTTCGCAATTTAGTGGTCTAAAACAGAGTTTTATATCAGTGTTTTTGTACATATCCCTATGGAGCCCTATTTAGTGGTGTGATCCCTTAAGCAATTTGGCTAGATTTGACCCTTGACCCTGTATATCAATCTAATTAGGTCAGATATCAGCTGTTTTGAAATTGTGCAGCAGACACATATTGTAAACAATGATTTTTCAACCAGATTGGGTGTGTTTCGATGCAATTGTTGCCTTAAAGACATAACCACGCCAACTCTCTGCTGGAAATATCAGCCAGGGAAGATGAGCCATAAATTCATGTAATAATGAGCTAGATGACACAATAGCCGTTACTAAAATTAGGGGAATTAGCCTCAGTGACAGGTCCTGTTACTTTGAACAAATTCAAGCGTTCCTTGTCCTTACAGCAGTTACAGCCTTGATTGTTTTACCATGTGTGGTTCGCTAGTGGGGAACTAAGAGAATGTGGTTACACCTTTAATTTGACCCATCTTGACATGTTTTGTAAGTAAGCCTATTGGAAACACTGTGCTATAGAGAAAAAAGGTGATTTTTACACACACCGCAAATCTCAGACCACCTGATTGTAAGCGGACTGGATTACATTCGGCAGTCCTGCATAGTTGTACGGTGCATAGCTCAAGTGGGAGTATTGGGTAAAATAATGTCATGTATGCACCTGATTAGGGGAAATTGGGGGGGGGGGGGGGGGGGGGTAATACTGAGAAGCATAAAAGTAACTTACAATGAAGCTTTGAGTAAAATGTAGCCTACTTTGAAAACAATCTATGAAGTAAGCTTATAAATAAGTTTAATTTGATTCCATGCATGGGCAATATCATGTTACGTGCCCCCGTAATGGTACACGCCAACGGAATAAGCTGTGAAATGTGATGGCGTTGATTCCGTATGACGTCACAAACGGGTAAGTCAAACATGATATTGCCCATTCATGGATGATGGATGGAGAAGGCCACAGTGCATGCCTGGTGCATGTACTCAGTAAAAAAACACCTAGACATTCAATTCAACAAGAATTTCTTTCAAAAGGATGACTGCTGTCGTGACAAGTATTTATTTTAAAAAGGATGGTAGCTATCCTCACAAAATGGAATATTGCTATGTTAATTTTGCTATCTCCAGTAGATAGCAGGTATCCATGCATGACAATTTCCACTCATAAATAATTATAACAACATGGAAATGTCATTAAATGGTCATAAGATGTTCCAAATGATTCAATGTAACTATTCCAGTACATTTCAAGTACATTCAGCACAATATCAATTTCCTTAAGGGTGCACTACACTAAATGGGGTATCCCCTACCCTTAAGTCGGTGTTTAAAGCTAGAATCGGAAAGTGTGGAGAAGCCTATGATTTTTAATTAATTATGATTAATGGGACATCACCTACATGCACCCTGACTATAAACTGTGAATATCATCTAGATAATTGTTGAGAGATCTTTCAAATTTGTGCTTTTTACTGGAAACATTGCCGATTACGGCGATATTTTCAAGCCCGTCAGAGAGGTAGTCAACTCCATGGGCGTATTTTGGAAAATCGAGCAGGCTCACCTACCTATTTTCTTCACTTTTTGGTGAGAAAATGTGATCATCTTTAAGAAAAAATCACTCTACAAGGTCCAAGTTCGCAATTTAGTGGTCTAAAACAGAGTTTTATATCAGTGTTTTTGTACATATCCCTATGGAGCCTTATTTAGTGGTGTGATCCCTAAAACTAGTACCACCTTCAAATTGGGTCAACTTTACCCCAAAACAGGGTCAAATGGCAACAGGGTCCTTTTGGTGTAAACTTTTACACCGATGTGCTGTGTAAACGGATTACATCTTCCTAGGGTAAAATATAACCCTGCCGCTAAGTAAAACTTTACCAAACCTCAAAAGGGTACTGGATTACCCAATTATTAGGTTGTGGCCGTTTTACCATCGTTAAGTGTTCTGGTTTGCTCAGTATTGAGTCTTTCTTTCTAACAGTGTACACTGCAAAAAGGTTGCTTAAATATTTACTCAACATTTTACACAACGTTGTTGAAGTATGAAACCGCTCAACAGTTGCGTAAAATTTACCCAACACCGTAGGATAACGTGTTTTCACCAACAGTTGAACAATTCCAGTTACTCAACAGTTGCACAATTTTAATTACACAACAGTTGGGTATTATTAATTAACCATTTGTTGGGCATGTTAATACCAACTCTTGCTTAATTTGTGAATTGTTTTCATTATATATTGAGCATTTTTGTATAGCAACTGTTGCTTAGTTTATCAAATGTTCCCATATGTTGGGTGTTTTAATGCAAATTGTTGCTTATTTGTGACAAGTTATTATTATAATTGAGCATTTTTGTATAGCAACACACGGGGTAGGCAAATAATGGGAATTCTGGGCGATGCAGCAGAGCTACATACATCACTTCCTCTCGGAAGTGAACCGGTAACTTGTAATGAGAATTCTGGGCGATGCAGCAGAGCTACATACACCACTCCCTCTCGGTAGTGAATCTGTAATTTGTTTTAACATGTTATTTAACTATATACATAATATCTTACATCTCTTATCATTGGTGTTTTTTTCATTGTGGTTGGGCCAACGTGTAGTTTTGCTATCTGGGTGTGAAGGTAAATAGTCCATATTATATAATACATAAACATATTTATGTGATTCTATTGGTGGAGAATAGATCACATGACATGAACTGTTCAGTATATGTCCATGTCGTGTATTTTTTGGCTATACAAATCGACTATTCATCGCTAGTGACGTACGGGGTGAAAGTACTTATGTCCCAATATTTTGACACAGCTGAAATGATATTCATATACAAATGTATGTCAAACATGGCAATCTTAAACTATTTTGTCAGTGTTTGCGCTTTATTCCGTTTTTGGTCAAGACAGAATAAATCTAATTTTGGTCCTGGGGCACAAGTTGCGGACGGGATAAGATATATGCCGTATAACCATTCCCCAAATTCTGAGAAGATCCATCACGGCCGCCATTAGAATCGAGAATTTAAGCAACAGTTGATCAATAAAAACCACATAAGTAAATCTTAACATAAGTTGCGTGATTGCCTGAGACAAATACTCAACAGTTGCCCAATTGAAACAATTAACGCAATATTTTAGCAACAAAATGAGTTTTGACCGGGGGTTTCCCCAACTTGTTACTAAATTGTTTTGCTCAACGTTGGGTAGTTTTTATTTTTATACAACACCTAGATTTCTACATAATTTATGTTGAATAAAATGTAATTAACCATTTATCCAACAGATGATTAAACGCAATTAAGCAACGTATTTTGCTCAACATTTTAGCAGTGTAGGGACTTTTTTCAGTTGATAGTCATTATTTTTGTTCAAAAGTGGCCTAAGTGGGATTCGCACTCTTGTCACTGAATTGATGGGACAAAGTGTATTTGAAAGACGACCAATAGGGCTCAAAATGGTATATTTTAATACAATTGAAAGATGGCATGTATTTGTATCATTCTATCATATTGTGATCGTCTGCATGTTTGTCCATTTCCAATCAAAGTACATTACTGAAGTCTAAACTTTGATCGATATGATATCATATCCTCCAAAATACACTTCGAAACTCTTGACTTTGATCGATACGATATCATATATCCTAATCTTGATGAACTTTCACATAGTTACCTTGAAGATCAACTGTATTTAATCATGATTAGATACGCACATATTCGTTATGACGTTTAATCTGTATGTCAATTAAAATCAGATTCTCATAATGATAAACACCGCTTAGGTAAACTACCAAAAAGTAAGCTATACTTTTTTATTTTTTTATTTATTCACGGTATAAAAAATAGCCAGCAGGCAGCATAAGCTGAATAAAAAACCCTTTGAAAGGGAAGTGCTAGTACAAATGAAAGACTTTGATATTTTTTTAGGAAAGCATTTGGTAGAATAATGACATGTAATTGGGTAATCAGAGATTGGCACAAGAGCAGGCAGTGGACGTATTGGCAAATTTGGGCATGATATCAAATAATGAATATGAAGAAAAATTTGCAGTAGTTGTCCGTATATGTGAAAATCAGACACAATTAGGCAAGATATCAAAATTGAGTTTGTAATTGATTATTGTAGTAGAGATCTTCCGCTTACAATGGTACTCTTTTTTTAAGCGGAGTTATATCATTTTTAAGTTAGTCCTTATGAAAACTCCAAACTGAGATATCATCCTTTAAAGATGTACTTACAATGTACTAACAATGTACTTTTATTTGTATTTTCTTTATTTTTCTATTTTTTGGTTTGAATTTTTAATCTGAAACTTTCACATTAATGTTATCAACACTCTGAAAATTAATTATTTACAAGAAATTCCCCCAAAATCACCTCCAATTAGGGTTTGGGCTATTTCTCAGTTTGGAGCTCTGCCCAATTCGTGAATTAAAAAGAAATTTGGACGAATTGAAACGGTCATTTGATCTTGTTGTGTGCATTCATTGACGGCGTAGCCACAGGTAACCCAGCACCAAGGGTCATTCGGGGGGTGGGGGGGTGGGGGGGGGGGGTGCAATTAACAATTCAGGGGAGTCAATTTCAGGGCGTTTCTCGTCGCGGGGGAATCAATACCAATCCTAATCACCTGCAGAGGCTTTGTCCCAGGACCTACCGGGGCCCTTAGGTAGGTGGGTCCTGGACCCCACGCCACTCTCGTGCCCCCGGGATGACAAGTCTCCTGGCTACGCCCACATGTCGCAAACAGTCCATGAAATCAACTGACTTCAAAACTCATAAAACGAACGCCTATTTTGTATTTATTTTATAAGCCTACCCAAAGAATGGAAATTAACTACCCGTATGATTTGTTTGTGCAGTTATTTTATAAACGATATCTCCATCTTTGGCAAACACGAGAGTAAACATTTTAGAACCACCCTCTCCATCATGGCTCTATTGATATATGTGTTGTAAAAATCAACACAGATTCTCAGAGGTATATTTGCTCAATAGTGAATTAAAAAAGTACAATAGTTTGTAACGGCTTTAGTTGAATAACAGACATAAGGGACGCACCATTTGATATTCAGGGGGGGCATGGAAGTTGGGGTCGGGCGGAATTTTTTCTTTCTGCCACCGAAGTAGGCGGAATTTTTTTTTTGCCGCCGAAGGCGACAAAGGTTTTTTTAAAACTTTCATGCACCCCCCCCCCCCCCCCTGAGTATCTAATGGTGCGTCCCTAATGTCTATAGTAGTATGTAGTGTGTACCGGGCTGCTAGATAGAGAGTGATTTGTCTTGATTGAATTTTGTGGGTGCTGTATTAGATTAATTGAACTATTAATCAAATCCATGTAAAAGTATACCTTTCTGGAAAGGAAATTGATCACAGAATCCAAATTTGGCATCAAGGAAATGCCCAAATTGCTTGATTATGATGTAAAGACACTAACTTGGGGATGATTGCTTTTATTTGTAACCTAATCTAATATATTTTTTAATTTTGACCAAAAAATGCCAACAAAGGGATTTTTTCCATCTTAATCAAGCAATTTGGGCATTTTTTAATCAAACATATTTTTCTTAGCTTTGTTACAAAAATGTGGGTCAAAAAAGGTGATTTTTTGTTATTTTCTCCACACACAAAAAAAATCAACATTTTTGGTCAAAATCGATGCCAACTTTGGATTTTTTGATTCATTTCCTTTCTAAAAATGTATACTAGTTTTATAGACATTTGAGTCATAGTTCAATAATTACAGCACTCACAAAATTCCTAAAGTTACTTCCTTGAGCCCGCCCCCCCCCCCCCCCATTATTTTGAGAGTGTATTTATTACCTAGTAATTATACAAGTTAATTTTATGAGAACTGCATTATATATTTTGAAATTTTTATTCATCAGTTTGTTTGCTTCAAGCTCGATAGCAATCCTAACCTTAAATTTATGAGTGATACTTGTATTTTAATACAGTGTGGACAACTAATTAATAATTATAATAATAATAAATAGGAATTCTTAATCATTTTCTAGCCTTTCTTTAACACTTTCTATGCGGCTAGTTTTACCAGAGAGATGTTACCTATTACACCTCCCTGGTTTTACCATATAAAAAAGATTTTGCAAAAACCTTTTCTAAACTTTCAAAGTCTTATCTCAAGAATAACTGACCTAATACTAGACGTGTTTGTACTTATGTTAATAAATTTCTCATGGTGATTCGAAATATATGATGATGAAAGCCAATAAATTAAATACGTTTGTGAAACATTTTGTGAATCGTATTTTGCGAGTGTATAACCGCGCGCATGGACAGTGTTAATCTATTATATTCTACATTTGCCTAAAATTCTCAGTCCTTAATAATGTTTTCTTCCCCCCTCCATTTCTTTAGAAATACTTACATTGCCACAAGCTAGTGGATATTTATCGCTTTGTTTACCTATCGGAGTAAATATACTTTCCACAGGCTAGGCAAACAACTGCGGACAACATCTCAAAATTTCACCCGGGCGCTAAACAACTCAACACATCTCTCGTCCAATCAAAGCCATCGACACGGATGGACTCGGAGGCGCTTGTAATTGATCACTCATACAAATACACAATGGTATCCAAGCGTCACATTTCTCGTCCAATCAATATACCCGTATGAGAGTGTCATTTGGCTGGACCCGTTTGATAATTATACCGATTTGGTCACGGTTTCCTGAACCAAGTGACTCGAAGTCATTATAAATAACGCGTACTTGCTCTATCGATTGTCAATCCCGAGGATGAGTGCAAGCCACCGTAGTGGCTAGCACAAAAAGCCGGCTTTACAATATAAAAAAATATATGGGCGATTCCATGAAAATGTGACGGAGCACAAAAACTGAAAATTGCTCCAAAAGATTTATTTTTACCTCTATGTTGTTCAAAGCTCATGCAAAGGTTCAGGAAAAAATTGTTACAACATTTGGCTAATGTTTACTATGAAAAAATTCTACTTTTCTTACCCAAAAAATGGTAACACGTGTTACCGGAGCAACACTTTTTTGAAAATATTTACTTTGTTGATTTGGTTTTAATTTACGCCACTTATAATTTTAATTCTACTAGTTAGGCCCTATTTAAAAATAGTAAACAATTAGATAAATTCAGAACCACCACTCTACAATAGGCCATCAAAATGTCGTAACGCGTGTTACCAAACTCATATTCAGGAAAACATGCTAAAACCTCAATTTTCAAGTGTTATTTATCACTATTTATGGTTAATATGTTAGTTCAATCGCCAAAGTCAAAATAAATTTTAATTTAGAAATATAATAAAGAATCTAAGGCTAGTAAATTATGGCTGGACAAAGTGTAACGCGTGTTACCGTAACACGTGTTACCGACTATTTTGCATTTTACAAAAAAGTGAGAACTTTAATTCTTGTTATTATTCAAGTTTTATAAACCTTATAAAGGTACTTGCTTACAGTAGTGACCAATTGATTGTAGGTTGGTTAGTTGAAATACACAAGCAAAACAAAGTTGGGATTTTTTTTAGTGCGTCTTTTTTCGTAACGCGTGTTACCGATATTCGGAGCGGTCTTACATTAACATGAGCTAATATTTCATATTGGTGTTAGCATGAGGATCTAGCCTTAAGTCTGGGGTATTACAATACAAAAGATGAAAACTTCATTCAAATTACTTTTACAGTTATAGAGTGGAGAATAAATAAAGATTGTTGGTAAGCGCAGGATGCCAGACAGCACAAGCATATTCCAAAATTGGTCGGATATAGGTTTGAAAGATGGTCAGCATATCCTCAACTGGGGCAGCATGTTTACGAAGAGCATATAACATAAATAAACGTCTACTGGCACGAGATATCATTTTTTTTTGACTTGGATGTTCCATCCCAGATTGTTTTGGATTTCAAGATCAAGTAATTTCATGTGATCAACAACTTGCAGGACCTCACCACCAAGAGAAAGTTGTGGAAGCAGGACAGGTTTTTTTTTTAAATTTACATGCAAAACATGACATTTGGTTGGCTTAGGCAGCATATAGTTAACCTTACACCAATCATCTAATGCATTCGGATGGTGTTGGAGCTGATGAGTGTTTGTTTTAGAGTTAATAATTTCTGCCAGTGTGAGATCATCGACACATTTCCATCGATCAGAAGAAGTTTCAGCAGCGTCATTAACCATCACAGCAAAGATACCGGGCCCTAACTTTGTTCCCTGTGGAACACCACAAGTGATGGTTTTGAGACTAGAAAGTTTGCCTTTGTGCTTAACGCATTGAGTACGATGTGCCAAAAAACTACTGATCGTTGGGATTATTGATGGTCTCACTCCGGAAGAAATAATTTTGTTAACAGCAACATTATGGTTTATTCGGTCGAATGCTTTTGTGAAATCAACCGCGACCAAAGTAGCATAGTTGGAAGGTTTGTCAATACCTGAGATAACATTATTCAACATGTCAACAAGATAATGGGTTGTACTTGTATCTTTGACATTACCATATTGTTTAGTGTCAAGAAATGGGCTAAAATCATCCCTCAACCAAACGGCCAAAATGACTCAAACACCCTCCCCAAGATTTTTGTCAAGGCAATAGGGCGCAAATCATTAGCCGAAACAGGTTTTTTGACTTTGGGCACTGGAACAATGGAGGTAGTTTTCAAACAGAGGGGAATTTGCCTTCCTGTAGACTAGCATTGAAGATTTTTGTCAGAGATTCTGCCAACTCATAGGAGAATTCCTTAATGATTTTGATAGGAATATCTTCTGGATGACCTGCCTTGGAAGCATTAAGTTTACCTAAGCGGTTTTGAACCTCCCAAACATGTATTGTTGGAGGAGAAAGGGCTGGTAGGTAGGAAGGCAGATATTCCAATCTGAGTGGCGGCAATTGACAGCAAACACTAGAAAATGCTCATTTAGCTTATCAGCTTGTTCACTGACAGAATCACCTAACCCTGGTAAATCAAAATCACCAGCTTTGTTGTTATGGCCAGTTATATTTCTGATGTTCTTATGCCATTTGCCAGGTTGCATCTTTTTCAAACCTTCCACATTTTTTGCATAGAAGTTCTTTTTGGCTTGCTTGATTTCATATATAACCTTGTTTCTTAGTGATATATATAGTGTCATATTACTGGATCGAAAGGCCTTATTCCGTTGAGACATGAGACTTCGTATGGTATCATTTATCCAAGGTTTATCATTGTTTCTGTGCACCATAGATTTCTGAGAAAATGTTTTTTTAATATTTTTCTGAGAGCATGTCCTCAAGTGATCGAGCCATTACATCACATGAAGAAGCCCCATAGACACGGTCCCATGGTTCCTTAGAAATCCACTGGCCACATGTGCGCACACAAGAATCTCTCAGGGGTCTGGTGGTCACTCTCTTGGAGGTCGGCTTACGGATCTGGGTCAAAGGCTTCCACACGATTACACAGTGTTTACTTTTGCCAATGGGGGCGTGTCTTTCCGGCTTATACAAATGATAATGATCATATTCCTTCTTCTGCACCAGCGACAATCTTGTCTGGTCCGGCTTTCGACGCTTCGGTATCAGAATTTAATCGCTAGGTATCTTAACAGTTAAAGCGTAAGGTCACGGGTTCAAATCACTGTAGCGACGAAATGATTTATTTTATTTTTCGACCAGCACAATGGAATCATTAATTAATTTCATCACTTCTACCTCGTGAACGCAGTGACTTCCAAAATGTAAATTAGAAGGGAAGAGCGGGGAGTGGTCGGCCCATTTTTATTTGAAATGGCATAGAGACATCAATTTTAAAGATTGAATGGACCTACATGGAAGATTGATATCTTGGGTACATACGACCACAATTGCAGTACCCTAGGCATTAATGTAAAGGTATGGGTAAAGGATAAAGACGGGTGTCAAAAATGGTGAACTTGCCCCGGCCCTGAAGCAGGTTCGTCCATATGCCGGGGCAAGTTCGCCATGGTCTCATAGTTAGGCTTCATAATGTAGTATGTATCAAGATAATACACATCTGTTTGCAATGTGATTTTCTTCCAAAATATCATTTAGAGAGTTCACAATTTAAGGGTGGGTCATTCTTACGGAATATAGTTGTTTAAAATTTTAAAATTATAATAAATACCACATTTAAAAATGTTATCCTCTAATTTTAGTGCTACTCCATTCCAGATAGTTATTCTTATAATTACAAATAGGCTACGGGAGGGGAATATACAATGACGGGTTTATAACTGCATCAAATCCATAACCTTTCCCATACCTACTAATGATGATTTACATTAAACTCTTGTGTACGAATATCTTCAGAAGAAAAAAAAATCAAAAATGGAAGGAAATCCACTTTTGTGATGTGATGGTAGAAAATTATCACTCACTTAGAAATACTTGTAATCCCTCCTGTTTATTGAAGATCTCTTAGTTCTTTCTGAAAAGCACATTTGACTTTTGCAGCGGTTCTCTGGGGTAGAGTTAAAACTAATGGCTATCCTGCACTCTCAGAACAGGTATTAAAAAACCATGTATTAAAATAATGTTGGTTAAAAAGTATACTACATTGGTTAAAAATTAAGCGTTGGTTAAAAATTACTTTTAATACTGCGTTGGTTAAAGAGTAAAAATATAATTCATTTGGGGTCTATTCAACGTTGGTTAAAGCCCCAGGCATCTACTCATTCCATCTGCCAATCTGACACATTTGATCAATAGAGGGCGCTGCAATACCAAATGTTTTGAATGCCTTTTACTCTTGATATCCATGTTCAGTAGAATCCGATTCCTTTTCAAAAATATGGTTAAAATTATTTTCAAATATTGTTCGTATAAATCAGTTGATATAACAAAGATAAACGATAATAAACGTAAAAATGTAATTTTGACGATGCCCTTTTTTTTTATATCAATTAACACCATAGATTCTGTATTTTGTAAATAATATGCCTGTATTGTTGTTTACCATCTACACTTGAAATTTTTTAAATATATGATCTGGTTGAATCACTTTTACATCCCATGTTATTTATCAAGCAGGATTAACCAACAAATGGTTAAGTTGAGCATAATTACCCAACAAATGATTAAAGGTAAACCACATGTTAAAGTTTAGCAAAAAAAATAAAAGTGTAACCAAAATGTTTTAACCAACCACTGTTGGTTAAAACATATTAACCAACAAATGATTAAAAATTGTAATCAACAGTTTAACCAATAGCTGTTGGTTACGATTTTAACCAACCAATTGTGTGGTTCATCTGGTAACTTCCCGTTGGTTAAAATTGTAACCAACATGGTTAAAAGTGTTTAACCTGTGTTCTGAGAGTGTGGTCTGGTTCTGGTTATTAGAGGGCATTTTTCTCCAAGAAATCAGTGACTTACATTATTTATAGTCTGTCCAAGAGATATCTGTGATTTCGAATGGTTTTAATTGACCTACATGTATGGTACATTTTGTCCCTTATAATTGGCCAAATGAATAGCACTCAGGAGATATTTGGCTATATCTTATCCGTTTCCGTCGCACTAAATGGAACATTGGTTTTAACTGCAGAAAAGTACAATCAGAACTCAGACCAATTTACTATTAATTTGTAGCTGAGATACAAAGCTACAATTGTGGCGTATTTCATACAACTGCCTTATATAATAGCAAAGTTATGCGGTAGGAGGCAGAACCGATTGCATGACCCTCGTAGGTACACTCTCAGAACAAAGGTTAAAATCTTTAACCATGTTGGTTAAAATTGTAACCAACGGGAGGTTACCAGGTGAACCACACAATTGGTTGGTTAAAACCGTAACCAACAGCTGTTGGTTAAACTTTAACCTGTGGTTGGTTACAATTTTTAATCATTTGTTGGTTAATATGTTTTAACCAACAGTGGTTGATTAAAAAATGTTGGTTAAACTTTTATTTTTTTTGCTAAACTTTAACATGTGGTTGGTTAAAACTTTTAATCATTTGTTGGTTAATTCTGCTAAACTTAACCATTTGTTGGTTAAACCTGCTTCATAGTTAACATGGGGTTGGTTAAAACATAACCATTGTTGGTTAAATCTGCTTCATATTTAACATGGGGTTGATTAAAACCTAACCATTGTTGGTTAAATCTGCTTCATATTTAACATGGGGTTGGTTAAAACCTAGCCATTGTTGGTTAAATCTGCTTCATATTTAACATGGGGTTGGTTAAAACTTAACCATTTGTTTGGTTAATTCTTTTGATGCACTGGGCAGTAGCTCTGTTATTATATGGCTATGGAGTATTGCTGCGACATCATGGCAGACGACGGAGTGTTTCAAGGTACAGAATTGATTTCTTAATACTGTAATTTAATAATTATGTAACTGTCTGAGCTTTTGATGATTAAGGCTACTATTATTGTATTGACCAGAGGCATCATAGGTTCATCACTATTTTTCAACATTTTCAAAATTCATTATATTTTGGTTCACATAGCCTATCTATAACAATCAATTAACATGTAGCAGTTGATGAAATGGCTGAGGCACCTTCTATATATCCATGTTATATATCAAGCAGGATTAACCAACAAATGGTTAAGTTTAGCAGAATTAACCAACAAATGATTAAAAGTTTTAACCAACCCACATGCTAAAGTATAGCAACAACAACAAAAAGTTTAACCAACATTTGTTAACCAACCACTGTTGGTTAAAACATATTAACCAACAAATTATTAAAAATTGTAACCAACCACAGTTTAACCAACAGAAAATTCTAGCAATTAGAAAACATGATTTGAAATTTGTTTGCCCTACAGTGAAAATACGATGTAGGAAGTCTATGGTAGGCTTCGTAGCTATTAAGCTTACATACAATCATGCATGTTGTAGTAAGTGAAGGTAAAATAGTGTCCTTAATCTGCTTTTCTCGATAGACAAATACCATAATAGTGTACAGTTTAGCTCAGACAGTTACATATTTATTAAATTGCAGTATTAAGAAACCAATCTTGTACCTTGAAACCCTTCTATATGCGTCTCCAGACCCCACAACCGGAGCATTGCAATCACTTGGTCGTCTGCCATTTTGTCAAAAAGAGAAAGAACGGGCCAGCCTCGTTTTGATGTCGCAGCAACACCACATTTTTAACCAACGTTGTGCAATAGAGATTTTTCACCAACACATGTTGATTAAAATGTAACCAACAATTTGATACTATGCATAAACTCTTTTCCCACCATTGACATTCTTTGGTGGGAATTTTGTTTTGACCGATTGTTGGTTAAAATTATGAGGACTTAACCAACGTTTAATAAACCAAAAATGATTTATATTTTTACTCTTTAACCAACGCAGTATTAAAAGTAATTTTTAACCAACGCTTCATTTTTAACCAATGTAGTATACTTTTTAATCAACATTTTTTTAACCCATGGCTTTTTAATACCTGTTCTGAGAGTGTACATACAGACAAATAATGATCAATGATTATTAAAGCCCTTAATCACATTGCTGACCTTTAGCATTGATTGTTATTTAAATCCTATTAGAGAGCCTTATCCTAGCTTAGCGTAATCCGATAATGCCACTTTTGTATAGCCATGGATAGTAGCATGTCTGTTGGCGGGAGTTTTGAACAGGTGTATCAATAACCTTGTTGATTAATCTGAAAACATTAGAATAATACAGTGATAGTATCATGATGTGTTTGTCCCTGCTCATATCAGTTCAATAAGAAAACCATATTGAATTTAATATACGGATCACAACAAAAATGTGATGGATGTGGGGTATGTTTGGCTTTATAAAATTTGATTGTCTCCTGACCGCAAAGGTTCGTTCACACTAGACGTTATTTACCATGCGTTGCGGTACGTTATCGCAATGGAGTTTAAAACTATTTAACTGCCATTGCGACAGTCTGCGACGCGTTGCGTTGACGCTAATGTTCTCCTATTTTGCCACATGGCGCTGACTGCCATCGCATGCGGTGACCTGCGTTGACCCGGCGTGAACTGCGATGAATTACCGCACATTGCAAAGGAAGTAACGCTACCGCATCATATCGCACGGCAAACATCGCCTGTGTGAACGAACCTTTACTGCAGTCGCAGAGGACAAGTATGTATGCATCCTTGCTACGTCAACGGGTCACTCACCTTGCGCTGCCATGGCGATACTATTGAGTCAATACAGCGCTCTGAACAGAACGCCGAACCTCCAAGCTTGTTTGTGCATGCACAAAACATGCACAAAACAAGCGCGGTGCACTGGCGCTCAAGGACGACCATTGGGACCCTCTCACGACCCTCTCAAGTCCCAGCCAGTTCCCACTGCGTCACCGAGGGGTTTCGTTGAGATATTGATGCGGTTGGCTTGGCGTTTTGATAATGTTTCAGCGTAATCCAAGCGCCGGCCTGATCGCAGCATAATGTGTTTAGTGACCTTGATTTAAAATGGACAATTTAGGACAGTGTTCGCGCTCTCGCTGCGTGTTATTCATATTTTGATACTTTTTGAGCGCATTGCAATCGCTGGCCTGATCACCGTATATGTGACAGGGCCATTAGGCCTAAAAAATGGTTTGACTGGCCTAACGTGAGAAAAACAAATACAGTTTTGGTCGGTAGGGATTTTTTTTTTGAAATCACCTGCTTTGGGGACTTAAAATAGCCGAAAATGAAAGCAAACAGTCAGAAACTTTAATACTTCAGCGTCGGCGATGTATTTAGGGTCGGTCGGGTTAGGCCAATCAAACCTTTTTTTAGGCCTTAGTTAGTCACGGTTATAAGCTAAAACAGCGTTCAATACGAGAATACGACCCTATATGACGCAAATAAAATATACACTACAATAATTATCATTTATCATTTGACTTTTTTTAAATTTATTTGCTTTTCAACAAATTCTAAATTACAATCAAACTTGAATTACTGTATGAGATTATTGAATATGCTATATACAATTGCCAAACCTGTGATTGAATATTTAATTATTAAAGGCTAAATCACCCTGCGAGAGATAAGCTATAACAAACTAGGACATGTTTAGTTCTTTCACCATCATTTGTGGTGTGCAAATTGGGATTTATATGTTGTATCAAGAATGTGAAATACATGTACAATATATTGTTTTGTTTGTCAACTGACAACGTCATGCATCGTTGATGATCGTGAGCAATTTATCTTTAGATATCGTCAGCCTGCTTCGATAATTGCTTAACTCACTTTTCAGCGAAATTGAGTTTTTTGCATAAATCATGACTTCATTACATTATGCACATGCTGTTATAATACCTAAGTCACTCTCATTGAGCAATCAAAAGTGTTGATAAATGCACAATTGTTCTGCCTAAGTCAGCATTGTGAGTTAGGCAGATTGTACTAATGATGAAAATTGTTTAAAATGGGTCATATTAACTCGTATTAGGCATATAACAAGCCGCATTTCACTTACAGGTATATCCCCAACCTAATTCTATCCAACAGTTACTGCTCCTGTTGGAATTCACCTGCACTATTCATGTTGCTATTCAACATATCGTCAGCCAGCTTCGATAATTGCCTAACTCACTTTTCATACTTTTGTTGTTTTCTAAGAACTAGAAAAAATGAGGCAATTATCGAAGCAGGCTGACGATATGTTGATGCTTCGTTGGTTGTATCTACGCTGCTCGCTTGTCGAGTCATGCTCATTTATTTTTAACTTGATATATTGTTTGCTTGTTTGCTTATTTGTTCGTAACTTCTTAATATTTTTTTAAAAATCTGTTGTGTTATTTCATATATCAAGTATTACCTAACAACATCACATCATACGTAAACATAAATAATCAATAATGACATATCACACTACAGCAGCATATTTCACATCCCTTAATCAATTCTTACAGATATTTTCTAATTTTAAGTTCTTAATATAAGACACTTAAAAAATCGGGATGTTTCCCATATTGGTATTTGTTAATAGTTGATTTGACAACAATTATACACGTGTTTATAATATCAACATCATTAGGCCTGCCATTATCATCTGACAAACAATACATCTGTTAGCAATATATTTATGTCTAGATTATAACATTGCAAAGTATTTTTTCCATATCGTTTTGATTTCCTTACATCTATAAAAGAAATGTTCAATGTAATCGATTTTGTTACAAGTTTACAACTATTATCATTAATATACTTTTATATATACATCATTAAAAATGTCCACCATCCTGTCGTCTGACGATTGCCTTATCGGTATGAAACTCAGATTAACGACGCCTTATCGGTATGAAACTCAGATTAACGACGCCTTTATCGGTATGAAACTCAGATTAACGACGCCTTAACGACGCCTTATCAGTATGAAACTCAGATTAACGACGCCTTATCGGTATGAAACTCAGATTAACGACGCCTTATCGGTATGAAACTCAGATTAACGACGCCTTATCGGTATGAAACTCAGATTAACGACGCCTTTTCCGGAAGGTCTGTACTCCTGAATTCTTATTTTTATTTGTATATGTATATTGTTACTATCATGTTATATTTAAAATAATATGTGTAAAAAACAACATTACTGTCAGAGAGAGAAACAGAAATTGTACATATTTGAATGATTTTATTCCAAAATATATAAATATTTACATTCTTTTATTTCATTTCTACACTTGGCTGCGTCATAAACCAAATCTCTGTCTATTGTAGTTTTAATACGCGGTTTCGGGGTTTCAGCACCTGAATCCGGTACAGCAATGTAGTCCCACAATACAATACGCGTAGCCCACGAATTAACCACTACGTGTATGGTACATAACCATTGCAATGGGAAATGCCCTTTTGCTTTGTGGGATTGAATTTCTGTAAAACTCGGCTTCCGGTCCTGAAACGCGAAAAAACGCGTAAAGTTGTGACTTGGATGTTAATATCTTATTGAGATATCTCGCGTGCCAAAGTAAATATGTCTATATTTTCAGAAATCGTTTCAGTTTCTTCTTAAACCAGTTATCGGACACTTTGAGTGTATCTTCGTTGATCTGTCGTCGTGTTTCATCTCGCACGTGTACCATTTCAATCGTGTATCGATCCTCTAAAGATTTGGATTTCTCTTCATATTCTCGCTCTATTGTTGCTATCTTGATCTCATATTCGCGTTCCATCTGAATCATCTGTTCTTCCCTGTGTTGCAGTTGTTTTTTTACACGAAGAGCCTTCGTATGCTCGAGATGAAGGGATTCGATCTCTTGTTGCTTTTCTTTTAGACGCTCTGTTAGTTTTCTTTTTTCTGCTTCGTTTTTCTCCATCAAAGCTTCCCTTTCTGTGTTTTCTTTCATCAAGAGAGCCTCTTCGGCAGTGTAGTAAAATTCGGAACTTAATACGCCGCCTTCATTTGCCACAACTAGGGCATCTATTTTCTGAATCAACTTATCAACCTGATCCTCGCGTTCTTTGTCTTTCAAATGATTGTTGAACACCACGTATCTGTTTCCAGAATTCGCTAACATTGCCTTTATACTTGCTGTGGCATTTTCCACATACTCCTCGGGGTTTATTTTTTCTTCTTCTAAATCATCCCCACCAGTGAAAACTATAATTGTATATGGATGTCCCTTATTACCTAGTAATTTACAGAGTCTTGCGTAGGTCTCCTGAAGTTCTTGGGTACCCCTACCTACTTTCATCACCATAATAATGATATGAGGACCAGGGGATGTCAAAGCTGCAAATTTTAATATTTTTTGTTCAATTTCTTCGTGCGAACATGCCGTATCGAGTAATCCAGGTGTGTCAACGACAAGCAGATTGCGGCCAGACACAGTAGCCTTGTAGCTACTGCATTCCTTCGTTTCGGATCGAGCAAAAGTGCTGGACTTGAATACTTTGGAGCCAAGAATGGTATTTGCCGTGGCGCTCTTTCCTTCACCCGTTCGACCCACCAGAACAATTCTGTACTCAATTAAGGGCTGAAAGTCTCCCGATTCTGAATAAATAACAAGGTCAAAATTAAAGAAAATTATTATTAGTACCATGTCCCATTCGTAACCAGACTAGTGTTGTTTTCTTTGGTGGGGATCACCAAAATGTGATTTATCGTCGTCATTTGTTATTATACTTCCCTGACAGAACTCGATTTTTAATAATGATAATAACAATAAAACCATACAAGGGATTTTTATCTTAAATCTGTGCAAAAATGTTATACGTAGATTATTTATTGAGGCAGATGGGTTATCTCATTAGCCTTCTAAAGAATTTAAGTTGGTTGAAATTGGTTGTGGTAAATATATTTTATGCTCATTTGCGTAAAAGTAAACATTTTATAAACCGAACTAGATTTGCGATATTTCTTTCATTTATTGAATTCTACTATTGAAAACGATCTACATTCTAGTCCGAAATTAGTCCGACTATCACAAAAGCCAAATTTGTTGTTGTTGTTGTTGCTAAATCCGTGTAATAATGACATTGTTTTGTCATTTTTCGCATTTAATGTTTGAAAAAATGACTGAGAATGTTTTAATTGTCTTTATCAGTTAGCTTTTGTGTACCATACATGAATCCACTTGTTCATTAATATCAAGCATTATTGAGTAAAATATTCAATATTGTGTTCGGTTTCAAAATGCAGTAACTTTACCAAAATAGTCATATCTGGAAAACGGTAATATGAAATGTCACGATTCTTTTTGCTGATGATAGTGAATGAATACATCTATTGCCCCATACATTGGTTGCCTTCCTATTCTGATAATGAATATTTTTAATAATTATTTTAATTTGAGTACCATTTTTTTTACTCACCCTGTATAGCGGCTTACGAACAACTCAAAGCGCCTCGCAAAAAACACATTACAAAATACACATTTCCTAATATACATGGTTAAGAAAACAGACCAACCCCTTAAAATCAACCATAAAGTCAAGCAGAAGTTATATAACACATAATGACAAAATATGTACAAAATACACTCTATGATCCTATTACAATGCTAACTATTCATACAATTACAATACACTACTTTATTTGCGGATAAAACTAAGATCCTAGAGTGAAATAGCCCCGGGCTGTTGGAGAAAATACCCATGTCTGAATATAGCTATAATTTAAACATAATTGAAGTTATGTAAGAAATCAGACCGTGCTTGTGTTTGTAAGTTGTTACTGCACGGACATTGCACGGACGTGTGCACGTGCAGGCAAGCAGCCCAAAGTGCAACTTTCGAAGGTTGTTGTGGAAAGAAATTCAAACTTTGAACTTTAATTTGTTTTAGAAACTAGATCTATTTCAGATATTGTAATCAAATCAAAAGTTACAATTTCAAGTATAAGTCGTAATCATCTCTAGAGCAGACATTGGTTTTAAAAATTAGCCCAATATAGCTAGCAAGAATAGATTGACTTTGGCTACTCAAAGGTCTATATGTTTGCTATATGACCTGACTGATTTTTTAATGTTACCATATACACTGCAGCGCAAAAGTATTTCTCCCCCTGGAAGCTTGCAAGTTATCACTGTGTTGTCGACAAAGTATTAAACCATCAGACCTAATTACCATTTCATAGTGTTCATTGTACATTTTATACCATTACATTCATGTTTCCTATTCAGATTCATGATTTAAAAGCATTACAATTCATGATTTTATCGAGCAAGTCAAAATTCCAATGTAAAATCGCTGTACTAAATCACCTCAGGAATATCAATTAGCTCATTATCGGCAGTGTAACGCTATGGGAATTTTCAACTGAGATCAACTGGTGATAGAAAACTCCATGTGCAAAAATTTATAAATGATAATTGGCATGCGCAGTTTATTGGAATACCTTACTGCCCGATATGATTTGGTTTTAAAAAGATGATCTTCTGCCAAAAATATAGTTCGACGTCAGAAAAATTACTTGATATAGCTGGAATGGTGCCTATAAACTATGTTTTTGGCAGAAATTTCTCTTTTTAAAACCAAAACATATCGGGCCGTAATAACGCAAATTCGGCAAGTTAAAAAAAACCGGGGCCCATTAACTGTAAATAAGTACTGGTAGAGGATGGACACAATAAGTATCCTATTCATCTGATTTGAATAGGATAGTCTAGCTCCCTATTGTTTGGGATTGACAAGAGACGGTGGCATAGTAGGAAAAAGGATTTATTATGTCTTGGTATGTTGTTTATTGAGCGGTCCTTTGTGAAGATGAAATAATGGGAAACTCTACTGCTTTGAATCATTCTATTGATAACGTGGTTTGTTAGGTCACTGGAGCAAATACGAGGGGGTATCAAAAAGTTCTTGACATCACCCAGAAGTGAAGGAGCTATATCGATGAAATTTTGTCTGAGTAATCACTGGTCCTTAAAAACATTATGGTGCAAAAATGGTCTCATAAGTATGTTTACTTTTTATACTGGTGGCGCTAGATGCCAAGGCCATGTAAATCAATGACGTCTCCCAACGGTGCTGTGTACATGGTAAACGATAATGGTCCAAATACGGATCCTTGTGGGTAGCCGTAAAATTTTATTTCTCAGGAAAAAATATTTAAATCCGTACAACTTCTTTTTGACTCACCCTGTATGTGGGCTTTTTTAAAAGTCAAAATAATTGTTAACTTTTTCTCAGACAGAATTGTTATCAATGATGGGAACTTCATATCCTGTGAATGATGTTTGTTACATGATTCGAACAAGTCCTTTTGACGCGGTATCACAAAACTTTATTGTGCCTACATTTTCAAAACAGGACAGACGTCCATATGGCTGGGTGCGGCCTCGATTTTAATTAGAAGAGGGTGTTCATGGTCTTAAATATCATGAAACGAGAAGTCCAGCAGAAGTCACCAGAGAGTTTGCCATTCATTTCCCAAACACTCACTTACCATCTAGGAATACACCTACAAAGGAGTATTGGAAATACTTGGTAAATGGTACAAGCACCAATATGAATAAAGAACATTCTGGAAGACTAAGATATGAAAAGTGGCAGGACACAGTAACACATTGATAACGTGCGGCGTGCACTTCAGAGGGATCCCAGAATAACTGCTCGTAGAAATCCCTTACCACATATTCCAAGGACATCATTTTTGTTCCTCAGCCTCTTTTAAACAATTCTGGTCAAATGCCCACCCCAATGTTTCTAGACGATTGATGCCCATGGATAGACCAATGTCAGTATCGTTTTGACGCTCATAATCATTCTTTCTGTAAAAGTGGCACAACGTCGATTTTGGATAGCTTTGATAAACTGGGCATATCTCAGGATTGACAAATCCAAATCAGATAAAATAAACGGCATCTGAAAGCTGAGTGTTTTCCCTTTCCGGGTGTATAAACATATTATACCAGACGTTAGGACTTCATGGTCAACAAGTTGCGCAAACACGTGCACAATTTCTTTAGGGACACACTGTATATTCATAATTAACCAATTAATTTGTGCTCGATCATGCACACTTCTTGATTCTTTACTTGATTCGTATACGAAATCTCGACATTCGGCGTTTAAACACTACCACAGGTGACAGCTAAAGGTCAACATATGTACATGGCCTACATATTTACAATATACTATCCTATATATACATAATAATACATTGAATGCCGCAATCCACGGCTGCCCTGATCGCTCAAACGATCTCAGCCTGACCCTGGTTGACCTCCCCAAACTGCCCGTCTCTAGTCAGGATCCATATGGTTCCTGTACAAGGCACAGGATCCTCGCATCGCCCGGACCGCAATATCACCCCATTTTTTTGACAATGAAAGTTCGATGTCAGTATCAGGAGTTTAGCCTAAATACACCGTGGATACAACAGAGGTCACGGGATGATATGAACTACAACTGAAACCTTACCAGCGATCCTTTGTTTGGTCCCATCAATATCGCTTGATGGTGAATGCAGATTATTCTGGTTCGAATCATGTTACAAACAGTTGTGTTATGAGTTACACATAAGCCCAACGTAGGTGTTAGGGACAGATGTGGACTTACCTGGTCGAGTTGACATGATGGCTTCTCTCCTAGCCTTGTAAATGTCGCTGAATCACGGTATCTGAAAATAACATTTGTGCAATTATAACATTTAGTCTTTGTTTATGAATATAAATAATCTCCATGCACAGAGATTGGTTGTTGCGATGACATGTGGTACACCTGCACCATGCATACATTAATAATATGTATGGTACGGAAAGCGATATCGGACCCCCGCCACCACTTGTTAAATGCCGCGGCCGCTTGTTAATTCCCGTCACTACTTGTAATTTGCCGCCAGTTGTTAATGCCGCCAGTTGTTATTCCCGCCAGTTGTTATTCCCGCCAGTTGATAATCCCGCCAGTTGTTAATCCCGCCTGTTGTATGCCGACACCCCTTGCTAATTTTCGCGTATGTTATTTAAATCGCCGACACTTGCAAATTATGCCCGATCCCGCCGCATAATTCCCGCTCCATAAATTAATCAATCCCGCCGCGCCCGATAATGTTAAAGCCGCCGCGGTGTTAATCAATCCCGCCGCGCCCGTTAATGTTAAAGCCGCCGCGGTGTTAATCAATCCCGCCGCGCCCGTTAATGTTCACGCGCCCGTTAATGTTAGCCGCCGCGGTGTTAAACAATCCCGCCGCGCCCGTTGATGTTAAAGCCGCCGCGGTGTTAATCAATCCCGCCGCGCCCGTTAATGTTAAAGCCGCCGCGGTGTTAATCAATCCCGCCGCGCCCGTTAATGTTCACGCGCCCGTTAATGTTAGCCGCCGCGGTGTTAAACAATCCCGCCGCGCCCGTTAATGTTAAAGCCGCCGCGGTGTTAATAAATAATTTAGCAATTTGGGAATTTGTTACTCAAAATTATTTTTGTTAGCTTTGTTTAACTTTTTTGGGTCAACAGAGTGAGTTTTTGTGATTTTCTCAAAAACTCAACATTTTTGGTCAATATTGACGTAAAATTTGGTTTCTCTGATCCATTTCCTTTCTAAAAAGTATACTTTTATATGCATTTGATTAATAGTTCAATAGTTACAGCAAAGCCGCCTGTTAAAGTTTTAACTTTAACCAGTAACTGTCACTGCTTTAACAGGCGGGGTTGAATAAGAAGCGGTGGCTACGCGGCTTGCGATATCGGACCTCCGCCAACCTACTTAATTTACGTGTATTGTCAATGGGGACATTTATAACAAGCGGCTCTATTACCACAAAGCCGCTTCATAATCCCGCTTCATAATCAAACCCGCCAACCTACTTAATGTACGTGTATTGTCAATGGGGACATTTATAACAAGCGGCTCTATTACCACAAAGCCGCTTCATAATCCGTAGGGTAGGCCTACAGTTAAAATAAACTGCATAGGTACGTGTAATTCTCAAAGCCTACAAACATGGCGGCCTCCACTTACTTATGTCTAGAAAGACCTTAATGGCAATTTTTTGCAATAACATGCCATAGGGTGGCTTCGCCCCCCCCCCCCCCCCCCCCCCCCACACCACCCCAACTGTTAGTATTCGATTGGTTTGTTATCTTATATTAATATTGTGCTGTAACCGCCCATGTCAATTAGATAGCGCAGCCATCCACCACGCCGGCACATGAATAGTTTTTTTTATTGAAAATATACATTACATAAATCAATTATTACAACATTACGATCGATCACAAGGTTTCCCATGTAATTTACCAGTGAAGACACCAAACGCAAAATGTCACCGGTTTATTAAATAAAGTTAGGCAATGTACAGTATATTAGTATAGCATTTCATTAACATATGATCATCCGTAAAGTTAGGTAATTTTTCAACATATATCACACAAATGACTAATTGTGGCACACTTTGAAAGTGATGATATTGTTTAAAAAGTTGGGCAAAACTATCCGCTCGTACGCTCGTGCTAATATTTTTATTAGAACATAAATTACATAGCATCATTTTTTACAAAATTACGATCGATCTCAAGGTTTACCACGTAATCTATATACTAGTGAAGGACACCAAGCGGAAAATGTCATTCTGTTTATTAAATAAAGTTAGGCAATGTACAGTATATTGTATTAGTATAGCATTCCATGAACATTGTAGTAATGTGATCATCCGTAAAGTTAGGCAATTTCTCAAGCTATTTACGCAAATGACTATAAGGGGGAAAATGTCATTCTGTTTATTAAATAAAGTTAGGCAATGTACAGTATATTGTATTAGTATAGCATTCCATGAACATTGTAGTAATGTGATCATCCGTAAAGTTAGGCAATTTCTCAAGCTATTTACGCAAATGACTAAGGGGCCATATCCAAACTCCAGTAATTTTAAAGCAATTTCTACCGATTTTACCCCGGTATTCCAACGGTATTTCGTTCTATCCCCGGTATTCCAACGGTATTTCGTTCTATTTCGTTGGAATACCGGGGTAAAATCGGTAGAAAAATGCTTTAAAATCACTGGAGTTTGGATATGGCCCCTAAATGTGGCATACTTTGCCACATTAGGCAAAGTTAGGCAAAGCTATCCCCTCGTCGTACGCTGGATTTTCCTTCCCGGTTTCCTTACGTTATATGCTATAGTCACTGTTTGTATTTCCCTTCAAAAACCTGTATAGTTTAAAGGTAAAGGACCCAATTGATTCATGTGTTTTAATTGGTTTACCCAAACAAATGTTACATATTTTCTCAACATATTCACTCAAATATTACTCATTGTGGCATAATCTGAAAGTGAAATATGATATTCTTAAAAAGTTAGGCAAAACTCTCTTCTGGTACGCTCGATGTTCCATCAGGGAGGTGTCAGGGAGGTGGACACCTCCCTGGTTCCATACTGTGTTAGAATGGTCATTGTTTGATCTCTTCAAAATACCCGTATAAAGGAAATGGTCCCAATTGATTCATGCGTTTTAATTTGTTTACCCAAACAAATATTGCATATTTTCTCAACACGTCGAACACGACTCATTGTGGCAAAGTCTGAAAGAGTAATACGGTATTTAAAAAAAGTTAGGCAAAACTATCTGCTCGTTCGCTTGAGGTTTTACATACCTTGCAATGGTCATTGTTTGTATTTCTCATTCTAGTGTGAAAATAATCAGTTACAGTTTTAGTTGTAGCTGTAGAGTAGTTGAAAATAAATTACGTTGACCGTGGTTTCGTTTTTTTAACTGTTTTTCATGTAGCCTATAGATATAGGTAACGTCCCCACATAATATTTAGAATATTTGGTGTGTTTTGAGACCCATTGAAATGTTGAAACCTGTTGAAAAATTGAGCGCGAATCGAGCAAGAAAAAAAAAGTTTAAAAGTTTTTAAACAAAAATGGTCCAGAAAAAACGTTCCTTAAGCCCTCTTGTTAAGCTTAAATAATGAAACATCGAAACTAATACGTGCAAATCGCGCAAAAATTGGCATTTTTAACATTATAAGGTCTAGTATATCGTTTTTAACGTCCCTCACATTAAAATTATGGGAACGTGACCCCGTACCCCCCACCCCTCATTTGCGCCGCATATATCCCTACCCTTCCTCCTCCCCTACCTTCTTCTCTTCCTCCTTCTCCTCATCCTCCTTCTTCTCCTCTTCCTCCTTCTTCTCCTCGTCCTCCTTTTTTTTTTTAGGGGGGGGGGGGGCGTGGCCTGCTGCCCCCTGGATACGCCACTGACTTTGGGCTAGTACTAAGGGTTATGTAATAGACCTACTCTTCTATTCTCGAGTTTACTGATAGTGATATGATGTTGTATTTCAGACTTTTTGAAGTCATGTCTCGCGGCAAGGCAATACCGGTTAGCAATATAAAAAATGGCACAAACCAAGATACGACTATTTTGTTTTAATTCAAAAGATTTCCGATTTCAAGTATAAAATTAAAAAAGACCCCCGCCCGCCCCGCCCCGTGGCATATCCGTTACGCAATTTAGCATCACATTTCTTCATTAACCCCCTGCCTCCCAAACCACATTGTATCACTACACACAATCCCCATTCGTCACCGCCCCCGCCCGTCCGTCCCGCCAGTGGCATAACCTACATAACCCCAAGGCCTAAAGCTCCGTCACTAAATTAACCAACTCCCGTAGCGTTCTTTAGTAACCCCTGCCTCCCAAACCTCATTACTTCATGGCTTCCCTCGCCCCCACCCGCCCTCCCCTTGCCGTCCTTCAGTCGTCACCCGTCCCCACCCCTACCGCCCGCCCCTACCGCCCGCCCCGTGCTTATTATACACCTAAGGCCTAAAATAATCAACTCCCGTAGCGCAGCGTATTTATCCAACATTTGTCCGCCCGCGTGTGGGGGTGTGCGTGGGTGTAGTGCGTGGGGGTGTGCGTGGGTGTAGTGCGTGTGAGCGTTTATATTACATGGCGCACTACGCCGCGTTATGTGTTACGCGCTCGACTGCATAGTTGCAGTACGCACCGAAAAATAAACAAACATGGCCCGTAGAAACAGTCTCAAAAGGCCCTAAATTTGACTCCTTTTGCTCATATCTCGGTCAATTCTGTACGGTTTTCAGCCATTTATAATGTTTATAGCTTATAACACTCGCATTATAATCATCTTTTATCAGTGCAACGTTCACGGCGTTTAGTTACAACAGAGAGAGCCTAAGTTATGGATACACACATACACCATAAGACAAATTATAGTAAGATGAACGGGGCCGGGGTCATGACATGTTATTATACATTCCCGGCAAACACTCTGTCCAAAGGCACAAAGAGTGGACTTGTTTTAAGTTATTTTTGCAATTCTGAGGTGTGTGGATGGTGTTTCTTTATCAATTTATTAGAATCCATCCATTTTAGAACATCTAAAGTGGACCCGCACACCCGGGAAAGTACGATTCCAAGGGCATATATTTTGTACGTAAATCCAATACAAAAGTACAAAAAAACGAACAAAATATGACGTCATGACCATTGCTTCGGGACAAAATGGCGAGGTACCGTACCGCCCCCCCCCCCCCCCCTACCCGTAGGCGTTACATCTCGCCTATAAGTTAACGACGCATGCTGTCTTCAGAGCACGATGGTTTCTGCTGAAAGTACTTTCAAAGTAGAAAAGGTTTAGCTATCTTCTGAAGATAGCATCTAACATGTGCTATCTTCAGATTAATAGTGGACAAGCTTAAAACTCCGGCGTGGATGATAATGTCCATGCAATTTGAAAAAGCTACATCGCAGGGTGTGAAAAGTTTAGAGTTTAGGTTCGGGTTCGAGTTCGGGTTAGTGTTCGGGTTCGGGTTACGGTTAGAGTTAGGGTTAAGATAAGGGTTCGGGTAGGGTTAGGGTTTATGGTTAGGGTTAGGGTTAGGGTTAGGGTTAAGGTTAGGGTTAGGGTTAAGGTTAGGGTTAGGGTTAGGGTTTGGGTTAGGGTTAGGGTTAGGGTTAGGGTTAGGGTTAGGGTTAGGGTTAGGGTTGGTTAGGTTAGGATTAAGGGTTGGTGGAGAGAGCCCACAGGCAGGGCGGAAAATGCTACAGGCCACGGACGATAGGGGGTGGGTCACCGGGCCGTGATGTCGGGTTGGTTAAAAGTGTAGAGTGTAGAATCAAGGGTATGCCACTCAGCTTGCATCGGAACTTTTAAATTAAATTTTGGTCGGCATAGAATGGTGGCGCTAAAGCGATAAGGCGTGATTGTAGCAGACGACGCGACGCTGGCCACGCGTCTCTCAGACGACCCAATCTTGACAACGGACGTGCACCATTTTGAATTATTTTAAACAGTCATCGCCCGGTTAAGAAACTTCTTCTATTTACGATGAATTTGACAAAAATGATGAGATTAACATTCGCGATTACGTATTATTCACTACGAATTCAAAATTTAGGTTTGGCGTGGCCACCGTCGTCTGTGTAAATCTACAGCGTCCTCAAACCTATGCCGACCAAAATGACGTTAAACCTGGTTAAACATTGTTAAACGCGTTAAACGCAAGATCTTTATTAAGCTACAATTTAAAACCATGTTTAATGAATTTCTATATATAAATGTCACTCTATTTATGCCCACTGAAATATTATTAAACATTATTATTATTATTAAAAGGCTTTTTACCGCTTTTTCCGTAGATCAAAGCGCTTTACAAATATGTGTATTATAATAAATACAGGCATAAAAATATCATTAATAAAAATACACAGTAAATTGACATCAAGAATAATTTATATGCGGGTTTATATGATGCATTACACTTAGGGGTCGTCCAAAATTATCGCCATTTTCACTTACGTACAGAGCGTACGTAACTTTTTACCCCCCTCCCCCCTCGAGTTACGTACGCAATAAATGGCGAAATTTTATTTTATTTTGTACAAAAATAAAACATTTTCTGTCAAGAATATATTGAAATTTACACATAGAAAATCATTGAATGTGGTATTAAACTCGAGCTATTTTAATAAACTATATCGGAAAAAAATCGTTAAATATGTGGGGAGTATGGATAGGTTTTATACAATTGGGCATACCCTCTATCATCATTTTACAAGTTGAGTTTTTGCATGACTTCAATCTTACGCCGTGATTTTAGGACTAAGATTTCTTAACAGTGGGTAGCTAATATTGATTGGGATTGTTATATTATTAAAACTGGATATTTTCAGCTTTAATTTGATACCAATCTCGGCTGCTAATCAAATTAGATACCGAGATATCACTATTTCAATCACGCTATTTATAACTTAAGTATTGCGCAAGAAGAGTTGCCAGTTTTCAATCCGGGACATTTAGAGGATTGCTACCTTACATATAAGAATTTTCTCATTTAAAGCCAATTTCCAGAGAAAGTAAGCTGGTGATCCCATTGTCTTTATTTCATTATTTGAAAGAATGTATAAAGAAAGGCGCAGTACATAGGCCTATTGAAAAAACCAAAAAAGTTATCAGGCAGATTTTCTGAATCTTCCACATTTCCCATAGAACCATGCAGTATTTTTAAGAAAAAAACACAATTTTTAAAACAGGTGTAGCTCAAAAACTAAGCCAATAACCCCTATTTTTTAATTTTACATTCGTGGTCAGCACCGTTGAGAATACCAAATATCAAAATTTCAAGAAAATGTCACGGTTAACATGGTTAATTAAGTGTCCCTACTTAGCAAAGCGGGCAAAAAAAATCAGTTCATGATATGAAAAAGATTGGCATTTCTAACACATAAATGTTCCAGTATGACATTTTGAACGCCCCACATAATATTTAGAATGGTTCGGTGTAGTATAATGGAGAAACCTATACAAGAAGCGTGCAAAAATAGGCATTTTTAACTCTTAAATGTTTCAGAATGACGTTTTGAACGTCATCCAAAATGTTGATAACATTTGGTATGGTTCGAGACCCAAAAATTGCCCTAAGGCCATCTGGTTATAAATAATGATACATTAAACTACCACGCGCGAAGCAAAAATTGGTATTTTTAACGTTTTCCACGCGCATGGCGATATCTCCAAAACGGAATTTCAGAATTCTAAAATTCTAAAATTTTGCATTTATACTTAAAATTTAACACTGCAAACAATGGTATATTAAAGATGTATATGATTTTGAACAAACATGTGTTCTTAAGGGCGCACACAACTTATTCAGTCTGGAAATCCACTTCCGGCAATAAGTTGTAGTTGTATAGGCCTACAGCAATAGTTCCAAACAAGCACAAAATTGTGCCAGATCGACACATTAGGGACGCACCATTTGATTTTCAGGGGGGGGGGCATGGAAGTTGGGGTCGGGCGAATTTATTTTTCGCCACCGAAGTAGGCGGAATTTTTTTAAAGCAAAATCGGCAAAAGTTTTTTTTTAAGGTTTTAATGGTTTTCTTTACATTGCCTTATGGGTGAGTCATCTTTCTTTTTTTTAACTCAGCAGTGGGTCATTTTTTTCCCTGGTTGGTGGGCAAAGTTGTTTTTTTCCCGGATAGTGGGTAAAGTTTTTTTTTTTACATTCCATGCCCCCCCCCCCCCCCCCCCCCCCCCGCCCCTTGAGTATCTAATGGTGCGTCCCTTAGCTGGTGATGGCCAAATTTGTGAGTAAGGCATGGGAATCTAGCAATTTAGAAATGGGTGTTTCCATAAATAAGAAGGCCAATATGTGACATACACAAATTATGTCTAAATATTCAAAATGTGTCTATATTAACTGAATAACCACTTTCATAATATGTGCCATTATTCTATTTCATGAAAATGGATCAGAACAGGTCATTGAAGCGTACAGAGATACATTTTAATCATTACTACACTGCAAAAACTCCGGTGTTAAACTGCAACACTGAGCCGGTGTTACGCTCCTGGTGTTAATGTTGGTGTTAGGTCAACACCATAGGAATAACTGATGTAACACTTCTCATGGTGTTAAATTTCTTGTGTTAAACTTGGTGTAAGAATAACTCCCATGGGTGTCACTATTCCACACATGCGCACGGGGGTGGGTTATATTGGTTTTTTAACACTTTGGATTGTATATTTATACATTTGATCTAGTGATTCGATCTGCAACATGCACCATTCCATAATTAAATGGCAAGTAAGAACATTAATCAGGGATAAAGGGATAAGAAACTCCCAAGACAAAACCCCGATTCTCTTGACCTTAATAGTTTGTCGCAACTGGTATAGGTGGCGCGCTATCATTTCCAAATAGTTGGGGCTAAGGGATTATTTGGTTCACATTCTTCTTAAAGCACCAAATTGGACCCATATATATATTGTCAGCAAACCTAAAGATCCTATGCCCAAGGGTCGTTCACCTTGCGTGTATAGCATACCATGTAGTTGTGGTGAACAATATATTGGTCAAACCAAAAGGCCTTTAAAGGTCAGATTGTCTGAACACAAAAGAGCTACATTACAAGGCAAGAAAGATAGCTCGGCACTAGCTGAACATGCGTGTGAAGAAGGTCATGAACCACTCTGGAACCAATCCAAAAGCATTGCACAGGTTTCCAATCTTAGAATGCGGCTTGTTCGTGAAACTCTAGAGATCAGAATCAATGAATCATCTACAATCAATAGAAATGACGGCAAAGATATCAGCCGCACGTGGCGC
Source organism: Ophiura sarsii (assembly GCA_035610835.1). Taxonomy (NCBI): domain Eukaryota; kingdom Metazoa; phylum Echinodermata; class Ophiuroidea; order Amphilepidida; family Ophiuridae; genus Ophiura; species Ophiura sarsii. Next base: position 20,690,772 of record CM069444.1, read on the forward strand.
TCTCTATTTCCTACAGTATCAATCAATCCCGCCAATCGATAACAGTCTTGTAATTTTTTCAGCCAGGTCCGCAATGAACCATTATATACCCTGCTCAAGTTCGTTTACAGCGTCAAACGATCTTTACAGATCAGTGACCGCACTACTGTGCATTAGACTTTTGTAGTCTGTAGTAGACAAGGGGCAGTCTCTACGTTATTTCCATTGGTCAAGGGGCAGTCCTTTGGAGGTTCTATTAGAACCAAATTTATATATAGTAGCCCAGTGGCAACCTACGTGTTCAGTGGAAGCGGTAATCCATCTGAACGGCTCGTTTCAGAGCCACCAATTCTTTCACAAGTAGGAAAGGGCAACCTACGTGTTCAGTGGAAGCGGCAATCCATCTGAACGGCTCTTTTCAGAGCCACCAATTCTTTCACAAGTAGGAAAGGGCACCTAGGCTACTCTCAAATCATCGGGCAAGGGGCAGCCCAAATGATGATAACAAGAGACGTGGCAATCTCTATGTTTTGTTCAATATTATAATAATTTGGTCCTGAAGAAGTCAGAGCTAATCCTGACGAAAGCTTGACAGATTAAAACTCGTCCGACGGCGAACCCGTTAAAATTTCAACTTATATTGGACCCATATGTTGCTCGAACCATACTCTTTTATTTTTGATGGATGCCAAAATTGGAGCCTTCTGGGAGGGACGGCCATAATATTGGCCAATTCCAATATGGCAGCCATACTGGGGGATCTAAAATTCAAATTGCTTCAATTAAAGCTGACAAGCATACCGAATTGTTTGTCCGATGTGTGGTTTCTGATGTGAGCAAAACGTGAAAAGGTCGTTGACCTTTGCTTTTGGGGGTCAAAATTTGAACATGCTCCGATTTTGTCAAATTGTTCGTCAGATCACAATGGTTCAAGAAATGGTAATTGTTACCACCGCACCTGGAGTCGTTTTTGTGCCTTATACAGGGTCGAAAGTTCACAATCCCTATCATACGCCTATATACGCCCAAAAGCAAAGGTCAACGACCTTTTTCACGTTTTGCTCAATATCTCAGTAACCACACATCGGAAGTGGTCCTGGTGCTCAGACAAACAATGTTCAGCTATTTGAAGCAATTTGAATTTTTGATTCTCCAGTATGGCGGCCATATTGGAATCGGCCAATATGGCCGTCCCAGAAGGCTCCAATTTTGGCATCCATCAAAAATCAAAAGAGTATGGTATGAGCTACATATGGGCCAAATTTGGTGCTTTTAGACGAATGTGAACTAAACCTCCCCTGTGATGCCTTAACAGCCCCAACTATGATTGCTTAATCGCTTGTCGCAACTGTTATAGAGTGCGCTATTTTATGGGCCAAATCTAAACAATGCACAGATTGTGAGATTCAATCGCCTGCATTAATTCACAAAAACGTTCAAGTTTTAATAAATTTGAACTGTTGAACAGTGAAATATGTTATTTGCAAGTATTTTATTGTTAAAGTACTTCAACTTATCTAACATTAATATTTTAACACCAGAAGGTGTAAAAAATAATATTTTAACACCAGAAGGTGTAAAGTTTTTAATGTTTTAACACCAGAAGGTGTAAAATTGTTACTGGTGTTGTCATATTGTAACACCCATTGGTGTTATATTTAACACCAACGTAAAAAATAATATTTTAACACCAGAAGGTGTAAAGTTTTTAATGTTTTAACACCAGAAGGTGTAAAATTGTTACTGGTGTTGTCATATTGTAACACCCATTGGTGTTATATTTAACACCAACGTTGTAACACTAGTGGTGGTGTCATTTTAACACCAGGTGGTGTGGTCCTATAGTGAATCCGTACTGGTGTTAAATTTAACACCACAGTTTTTGCAGTGTAGTAACATCAGTATTTCTTGGAAATACTTGTCTCCCCGTGTAACTGAGACGCCAAAAGACACCCAAATTTTGAATTATACCAGGCAACTGCAGAAAGTGTCTGATCACTTTTATTTTGTTTTTTTCTAAAGGCATTTATCATTGCTTTACTCTATAAACATCATAGTGAAAAGATGAGATTCCTAATTTTTGGGTGGTGGAATTGATATTTCATGCGTCCCCGTGTATACGGAAACACCAAACCCCATTTTAAGGGCGTCCCCAGAGGGGGTGTGGGGTGCCACGAAAGAAAGAGAAAGGAAAAGGAAAGAGGAAAGAAAGAAAAAGAAAGAAAGAAAGAAAGAGAAAGGAAAGAGGAAAGAAAGAAAGGAAAAGGGGAAGAAAGAAAGAAAGCCCTATAACAATTATCGTATGCGCAAAAAATGATGTGGTCGGCATATATGTTATGTTAACACAAATCAAATCAAAAATGAACCAAGGCAATGTAGGCATATGAATTTGTAGGTACTCACTGTGAACGAGCCCATTTTTATGAGATTTTGTGTCGGCGCACATGAACAGCCTAGGCCCAAGACTTTGTTTTGCTCATTGTCAAGACACGCAAACAAATTGTGTCGGAATAACAATAATAATAATAATAATAATAATAATAATAAACAGGCATTTAAAAGACGCATTTCAAACCGCAAGGAAACTCAATGCGCCGCACAAAGATAAAATCAATAAAATAACAATTTAGATAAAAAACTACAAATTAAGAAAAATGCACAACCTGTACAATCATAAAATACCATAACAAAATAACCAATATACATGAGTAAAAGGAATAGTATAGGCCTTAGGCCTAAGGGGCAATGTGTGGGACCTGTATTGCTCTTTAATTATTATACTAACTAGGCCTATTTCATTGTCGTTGTCAATGCAAACCCAAGTCAATAATGTCACCAATGGCAAATCATGTTGGCTTATGGGTTACGAAATATTAAATAATTCGCCTATAATTATTTAAGTTGATGTAGGCCAATTGCTCTCATTGTACTGATTGTAGAGTCTGCGGGAGAGTCTGCAAGCCCACTATCAGTCTATCGCAAAAGTAAGTCCAACTCCAACGTTTAGGTGTCAATGCAAAGA